>JAXLNO010000385.1:1291850-1399350 GCA_038087875.1 Malacoraja senta | reverse complement strand
GTCTGATAGCCCTCCAGACGTTCACATCTGCGTCAGGTGTATCGAGATGGGGCTCCTAATGGACCGTATTAGGAACCTGGAGCAGCAGCTCGATGACCTCCGTCTGGTCAGGGAGAGCGAGGAAGTCATCGAGAGGAGTTACAGGGATGTGGTCACTCCAACACCACAGGAGCCAGGCAAGTGGATCACGGTTGGGAGAGGCAAGGGGCACAGGCAGGGACTAGAGAGTACCCCGGTGGCTGTACACCTTGACAATAAGTACTCCTGTTTGAGCACTGTTGGGGTGGACAGCCTACCTGGGGGTAGCGACAGCGGCCGGGCCTCCGGTATAGAGACCGGTCCTGTTGCTCAGAAGGGTAAGGAAAAGAAGAGGAGGGCAATATTAATAGGGGACTATAGTTAGGGGGTCAGACAGGCGATTCTGTGGACGCAGTCGGGAGACCCGGATGGTAGTTTGCCTCCCTGGTGCCAGGGTCTGTGATGTGTCTCAACGTGTCCAAGACACCCTGAAAGGGCAGGGAGAGGAGCCCGAAGTCGTGATACATATAGGTACCAACGACATAGGTAAAAAAAGAGAAGAGGTCCTGAAAGGAGAATTTAGGGAGTTAGGAGGGGAGTTAAAGAGAAGGACAGCAAAGGTAACAATCTCGGGATTACTGCCTGTGCCACGCGACAGTGAGAGTAGGAATGGAGCGAGGTGGAGGATAAATGCGTGGCTGAAGGACTGGTGCAGAAGGCAGGGATTCAAATTTCTGGATCATTGGGACCTCTTTTGTGGAAGGTTCGACCTGTACAAAAAGGATGGGTTGCACTTGAACCTGAGGGGGACCGATATCCTGGCGGGGAGATCTGCAAAGGCTACTGGGGAGACTTTAAACTAGAATGGTTGGGGGGAGGGACTCAAATAGAGAATGCTATTAGTGTGTGAGGCAGGAGGCAGAGAAGGAAAGCACTCAGACCCAACATGTAGGGGGGAAAGAAGAAAACAATAATAAACAGAGAATAAGAGGTGGTGGGGTTCTTAAATGGGTAAGCAGAGAAACAGAGGGGTGCAAAATGCGGGCGGAAGCAATAGGTAGCAAGGTGAAAAGTAAAAGTGGCAGGCAGACAAATCCAGGGCAAAAATCAAAAAGAGCCACTTTCCAACATAATTGTATAAGGGGTAAGAGCGTTGTAAAAACAAGCCTGAAGGCTTTGTGTCTCAATGCAAGGAGCATTCGTAATAAGGTCGATGAGTTGAACGTGCAGATAGCAATTAATGATTATGATATAGTTGGGATCACGGAGACATAGCTCCAGGGTGACCAAGGCTGGGAGCTGAACATCCAGGGATATTCAATATTCAGGAGGGATAGAGAGAAAGGAAAAGGAGGTGGGGTAGCGTTGCTGGTTAGAGAGGAGATTAACGCAGTGGAAAGGAAGGACATTAGCTTGGAGGATGTGGAATCGGTATGGGTAGAGCTACGAAACACTAAGGGGCAGAAAACGCTGGTGGGTGTTGTGTACAGGCCACCTAGCAGTAGTAGTGAAGTTGGGGATGGCATCAAACAGGAAATTAGAAATGCGTGCAACAAAGGCAAAACAGTTATAATGGGTGACTTCAATCTACATATAGATTGGGTGAATCAAATTGGCAGGGGTGCTGAGGAAGAGGATTTCTTGGAATGTATGAGGGATAGTTATCTAAACCAACATGTAGAGGAACCAACGAGAGAGCAGGCTATTCTAGACTGGGTATTGAGTAATGAGGAAGGGTTAGTTAGCAGACTTGTTGTGCGTCCCCCCTTGGGCAAGAGTGACCATAATATGGTTGAGTTCTTCATTAGGATGGAGAGTGACATTGTTAATTCAGAAACAACGGTTCTGAACTTAAAGAAAGGTAACTTTGAGGGTATGAGACGTGAATTGGCCAAGATTGACTGGCAATTAGTTCTAAAAGGGTTGACGGTGGATATGCAATGGAAGGCATTTAAAGACTGCATGGATGAACTACAAAAAATGTTCATCCCAGTTTGGCAAAAGAATAAATCAGGGAAGGTAGTGCATCCGTGGATAACAAGGGAAATCAGGGATAGTATCAAAGCAAAAGATGTTGCGTACAAATTAGGCAGAAAAAGCAGCATACCAGAGGACTGGGAGAAATTCAGAGATCAGCAGAGGAGGACAAAGGGCTTAATTAGGAAAGGGAAAATAGATTATGAAAGGAAACTGGCAGGGAACATAAAAACTGACTGCAAAAGTTTTTATAGATATGTGAAGATAAAGAGATTAGTTAAAACAAATGTAGGTCCCTTGCAGTCAGAAACAGGTGAATTGATCATGGGGAACAAGGATATGGCGGACCAATTGAATAACTACTTTGGTTCCGTCTTCACTAAGGAAGACATAAATAATCTGCCGGAAATAGCAGGGGGCCGCGGATCAAAGGAGATGGAGGAACTGAGTGAAATCCAGGTTAGTCGGGAAGTGGTGTTGGGTAAATTGAATGGATTAAAGGCCGATAAATCACCAGGGCCAGATAGGCTGCATCCCAGAGTACTTAAGGAAGTAGCTCCAGAAATAGTGGATGCATTAGTGATAATTTTTCAAAATTCTTTAGATTCTGGAGTAGTTCCTGAGGATTGGAGGGTAGCAAACGTAACCCCACTTTTTAAGAAGGGAGGGAGAGAGAAAACGGGGAATTACAGACCAGTTAGTCTAACATCGGTAGTGGGGAAACTGCTAGAGTCAGTTATTAAAGATGGGATAGCAGCACATTTGGAAAGTGGTGAAATCATTGGACAAAGTCAGCATGGATTTACGAAAGGTAAATCGTGTCTGACGAATCTTATAGAATTTTTCGAGGATGTAACTAGTAGAGTGGATAGGGGAGAACCAGTGGATGTGTTGTATCTGGACTTTCAGAAGGCTTTCGACAAGGTACCACATAAGAGATTAGGATACAAACTTAAATCACACGGTATTGGGGGTTCAGTATTGATGTGGATAGAAAACTGGCTGGCAAACAGGAAGCAAAGAGTAGGAGTAAACGGGTCCTTTTCACAATGGCAGGCAGTGACTAGTGGGGTACCGCAAGGCTCAGTGCTGGGACCCCAGCTATTTACAATTTATATTAATGATCTGGACGAGGGAATTGAAAGCAACATCTCCAAGTTTGCGGATGACACTAAGCTGGGGGGCAGTGTTAGCTGTGAGGAGGATGCTAGGAGACTGCAAGGTGACTTGGATAGGCTGGGTGAGTGGGCAAATGTTTGGCAGATGCAGTATAATGTGGATAAATGTGAGGTTATCCACTTTGGTGGCAAAAACGGGAAGGCAGACTATTATCTAAATGGTGGCCGATTAGGAAATGGGGAGGTGCAGCGAGACCTGGGTGTCATGGTACACCAGTCATTGAAAGTAGGCATGCAGGTGCAGCAGGCAGTGAAGAAAGCGAATGGTATGTTGGCCTTCATAGCAAGAGGATTTGAGTATAGGAGCAGGGAGGTTCTACTGCAGTTGTACAGGGTCTTGGTGAGACCACACCTGGAGTATTGCGTACAGTTTTGGTCTCCAAATCTGAGGAAGGACATTATAGCCATAGAGGGAGTGCAGAGAAGGTTCACCAGACTGATTCCTGGGATGTCAGGACTTTCATATGAAGAAAGACTGGATAGACTTGGCTTATACTCGCTAGAATTTAGGAGATTGAGAGGGGATCTTATAGAAACGTACAAAATTCTTATGGGGTTGGACAGGCTAGATGCAGGAAGATTGTTCCCGATGTTGGGGAAGTCCAGGACAAGGGGTCACAGCTTAAGGATAAGGGGGAAATCCTTTAAGACCGAGATGAGGAAAAGCTTTTTCACACAGAGAGTGGTGAATCTCTGGAACTCTCTGCCACAGAGGGTAGTTGAGGCCAGTTCATTGGCTATATTTAAGAGGGAGTTAGATGTGGCCCTTGTGGCTAAAGGGATCAGGGGGTATGGAGAGAAGGCAGGTACGGGATACTGAGTTGGATGATCAGCCATGATCATATTGAATGGCGGTGCAGGCTCGAAGGGCCGAATGGCCTACTCCTGCACCTATTTTCTATGTATCTATGTATCTATGTATCTGTGTGTGTGTGTGTGTGTGTGTGTGTGAATGCGTGTGTGAATGTGTGTGTGTGTGAATGTGTGTGTGTGTGAATGTGTGTGTGAATGTGTATGTGAATGTGTGAATGTGTGTGTGTGTGAGTGTGTGTGTGTGAGCGGGCAGAGAGATAGGGGAGAGAGGGGGCAGAGAGAGAGAAGGGAGATAGATAGGGGCAGAGAGAGAAGGGAGAGAGAGGAGGGGGGAAGAGAGGGGTTAGAGTGTGTGTACCACAACATCCTCCTCCACCTATTCACCTTAAAAAGTCGCTGTGTTAAATACCTCCTCCAGCAGCTCGTTCAATGTTAGTAATTGTAGAGAAGAAAGTTTGTTTTAATAATTCGAGAGACAAAAGTTTATATCAGTAATATACAAAAAAAGTTTATTTAAGAAATTCCAGAAAAAGAATTTATTTTTAAAATTTAAAACGTTTATTGTTCAAATAAAAATGTAAATTTATGTTAGTAATTTGTTTTAGTAATTAGAGATAAAAAGTTTACTTTAGTTATTGGAAAGAAAAAAGTTGATTATATAATTAAAAGAAAATCAAATAGAGAAATAATTTATTCATGAGGTCACAAGTTCTCGGAGCAGAATTAGGCCATTTGGCCCATCGAGTCCACGCCGCTATTGAATCATGGCTGATCCATCTCCCCCTCCTAACCACATTCTCTTGCCTTCTCCCCATAACCCCGGGCACCCGGACTAATCAATAATCTATCTACAGGTATCTCTGCCTTATCAATATCTCTTTCACAAACCATTTTCTGAAATGGAACAAAAATGAGTTTAGTTTGGAACTGGAAGAATGAATAATCTACAATGAGCGTTTGTCGGCACTGGGCCTGTACTCGCTGGAGTTTATAAGAACGAGGGGAGGGGCACCTCATTGAAAATTCACCGAATAGTGAAAGGCCTGGATAGAGTGGATGTGGTGAGGATGTTTCCACTAGTGGGAGAGGCCAGGACCAGAGGTCACAGCCTCAGAATTAAAGTACGTTCCTTCAGGAAGGAGATGAGGAGGAATTTCTTTAGGCCAACATGCCATTAGCTTCCTTCACTGCCTGCTGTACCTGCTTGCTTGATGATGTGACTGATGAACAAAGACACCCAGATCTCGTTATACTTCCTCTTTTCCCAACTTGACATCATTCAGATAATAATCTGCCTTCCTGTTCTTGCCACCAAATTTCCACAGGGCTTGTATACAAAACAAGGCCGTAAATGTCGAGGCTGCACAAGGCGCTGGTCAGGCCGTATTTGGAGTCTTGTCGAGCAGTTTTGGGCCCTGTATCTGAGGAAGGATGTGCCGGCTCTGGAGAGGGTCCCGAGGAGGTTTACCAGAACGATCACAGGAATGAGTGGGTTAATGTACGATGAGCGTTTGTCGGCACTGGGCCTGTACTCGCTGGAGTTTAGAAGAACGAGGGGTGGGGGGGACCTCATTAAAACTTCACTGAATATTGGAAGGCCTGGATAGAGTCAATGTGAAGAGGATGTTTCAAATAGTGGGAGAGTCTAGGACCAGAGGGAACAGCCTCAGAATTAAAGGAAGTTTCTTTAGGAAGGAGATTAGAACGAATTTCTTTAGCCAGAGGGTGGTGAATCTGTGGGATTCGTTGCCACAGACGACGGTGGAGGCCACAAGTCAGTGGATAACTTTAGGGCAGTGATAGATAGATTGTTGATTAGTACGGGTGTCAGGGGTTATGGGGAGAATGCAGGAGAATGGGGTTAGGAGGGAGAGATAGATCAGCTATGATTGAATTGCGGAGTTGACGATGGGCCGAATGGCCTAATTCTGCTCCTAGAACCTGTGACCAGCGATCGCCCGTTCACACACTAGTGCGGCACGTTGGTGTAGCGGTAGAGTTGCTGCCTCACAGCGCCAGACACCCGGGTTCCTCTCTCTCTCTCTCTCTCTCTCTCACCCCCACCCTCTCTCTATCTCCACCATCTCCCTCTCCCTTTCCCCTCCCTCTCCCCCCTCTCTCTCTCCCTCTTCTCTCTCTCTCCTCATGTCACTGCTTATCAAATGCCGGCCATTGGGAATAGTTCAGATGAACTAAAGTGCACTGTCCCTCTCTATGAAACATGGTAAACCTGTGTGTGAAGTTTGCGCCAGGTACAGCACTTACAAATAAACTGATTTTAAACGGTGACCTGACAACTGTTTGGATATTTTGTCACCACTAAACTCTCGCCTTGAATCAGATGAATGAAACATTAACAGGTGTCCACATTTCTCAAAGATACAGATTAAGAGGAAAACATCTGCCAAGAGGAATAAATTGGTCATTTTTAATAACAGTCCCTGCTGCTCATTGAAGGGTGGATTTCACTTTCTACCGGTACCAGCATTACACTGCATGATGGGAGATATGCTCTCTTGAATTACTTGATAAACAAGCACATCAATAAAGTCTGCGTGTGTGTTTGGCAGCTTTCGCTGTACCGCTGTGTGGACTCTGAACCGCTGATGAGTTGGTTATTTACACTCAGACCGACCTTGTTTTCTGATCTGTGGGTTTGAAGTCACATCTACCTGTCAACTGGTCTGACGTAGTTCTCGATAAAATAAACTGCAGATTGAACAGACCCACAGCTAGTGTTCACCGGCTGGAACTAATATTCCCACTGGACAAAGGATACAGCACCGTTACTTAACTACTCCCTTCTCAGTTCTGAACTTTAATTTTCCACATTATGTGTTTTTTCTTTCCATTGTATCCCGTAGAGACAATTAGTATTTCTAACCCCTGTTAATTAAGATGAAACCATTTTAACCCTTTATAGTCAAACATTTGAAATAACAACCTGTTCTCAGTTCCGTCGTACACTACCCAGATATATTTTCACCAGTAGCAACACTGACAACATTTTCCTTGTACTGACCCACTGTAGAAGATTTGACATGTTTGCAGGTTACCTATCCATATGTGACCATTGGACAAACTGCTGTAATAATAATGTTAAAAAGTGTGATTAACCGGGTTTGTCTTAAAAGGAATCTGTTCTACAATCCCAGCACAGAGATCCATGGCCAAATGAGGAATATCTTACTACACTATTTGTGTACACACACACACCCTCCAGTTATAGAGCGATAGAGACATAGAGTCTCACAGCATCTTCAGCCCAGCCTGCCTGCCTGCCTGCCCACACCGTCCAATATGTCCCATCCCCATATTCCTATAAATGGCCTGTCTGTCTGTCTGTCCATGCACCTGTCTAAATGTTCCTTAAAGTTTGCCGTAGTACTTTTTAGTTCGTATCTTTATATAGTTACAAGGAGAGATAGCTGAATGGATTGAAATTTGGCTTCAGGGAAGGAAGCAGAGGGTGATGGTGGAAGGAAGGGTGCTTCTCAGACTGGAGGCCTGTGACTAGTGGTGTGTCTCATTGTTCGGTGCTGGGCCCGTTACTGTTTGTCATCTACATCAATGATTTGGATGAGAAATTACAGAGCATGTTTAGCAAGTTTGCAGATGATACAAAAGTGGGTGGTTTTGCAGACAGTGAAGATGGTTGTGATTAATTGCAGTAGGATCTTGATCGATTGGCGAAGTGTGCTGGGGAATGATTGGTGGAATTTAATGCAGAGAATTGTGAAGGTATTGCATTTTGGGAAGTCTAACATGCGGAGGATCTACACAGTGAATGGTAGGGCAAGAGGTACAATTGTAGAGCAGAGGGATCTTGGAGTGCAGATGCACCGTTCCTTGAAGGTGGAATCACAGTTGCTGTAGATCGGATGGTCAAAAAGGCTTTTGGCACATTGGCCTTTACCTGGCAGAGTATTGAGTGTAGAGATTGGGATGTCATGTTGGAGTTGTATTAGGCCTTAGTGAAGCCACATTTGGAGTATTGTGTTCAGTTCAGGGTACTGTGTTATTGGAAAGATGTTGCCAAACTAGAAACTTTACAGATACATTTTACAAGGATGCAGCAGCCAGGATCTGGCCTGTGGGGAGTGGTTGAGTGGGCAGGACCCTAAGCCTTGAAGCACAGGGAGGAGGAAGAAGGGTGATCTTATAGAGGTTTATATGATTATGAGATGGATCTAGCGGGAAGAATATAAGGGAATTCTGATGTACATTTACTCTCAGCAGACCGACCTTGCTGTGTGGTCTGTGGGTTTGAATTCACATCTACCTGTCGACTGGTCTGAAGTAGTTGACTACAAAATAAACTGCAGATTGAACACAGCCACAGCTAGTGTTCACCCACGGGCTGGAACTAATATACCCACTGGGGTTGAAGGGCACAGCATCACAGTTACCCCAACTCCCCCTTTCTCAGATATGAGGCTACATTTTAATTTTCAGCATTATGTGTTATTCTTTACATTGAATGCCGGAGAGAGAGAGAGGCACTAAACTACTGTTAATTAAGATGAAAATAACAAATGAATACATCTACACCTGCCGTGTTTACCAGCGTGGATAGATAGAGCAGCAAGATGGAATTAGTGCTCATTACAGATGAGATTAATTATGGATACTGAACCTGCGTTAACCCTTTAAAGTCCAACATTTGAAATAAATTATCAACGTTTTTACCTCTCCCTCTAGGTCAGGCCCTCGTGTCCTGGCAACATCCTCGTAAATCTTCTCTACGCCCTCAGACACAAAATGCTGGAGTAACTCAGTGGGTGGGTCAGGCAGCATCTCTGGTGAGAAGGAATGGGTGACGTTTCGGGTCGAGACCCTTCTACATACTGACCCGCTGAGTTACTCCAGTATTTTGTGCCTACCTTCGATTAAAACCAGATCTGTACTTCTTTCCTACACATTCTCCGATCCCTTTCCAGCTTGACACCATTTCCCCATACAAATGTGCCTAAAACTGAACACAATACTCTAAATGTGGCCTGACGAGCGTCTTATACAACTGTAAAGTGGCCTCCCAGTGTCTATACTCAATGCTCTGACAGGTGAAGGCTAATGTGCCGAAAGCCATTTTGACCAACGTATCTACCTGTGGTGTTATTTGTAAACCACTATGTACCTGCTGTCGTCCTAGCTCCCTCTGTTTTACACTTAATTCACATTTTCTCCTTGGTTACAGCTCATCGGTACTGACAACTCTGGACTCACTGACTGATTGACGGTGGCACTTCCCATCTGTGTCTGATTCTCAACACACTTGCACTACAGCTGAACATCCAAATAAAGAAAAATCAAGACTTCACTGTTCCTCCATGTGTAGCACTGCACTCCTCAGTTGTACTTCAAATATCTGCCAGGCCCTTTTGTATAGTTCTGGTCACCATATTATGGAAATGATGTCCTATTGCCAGAGGCAGTGCGGAACAGATTCACAAGGATGTTATCTGGAATGGACAGCGTTAGTTTAGAAGACAGATTGGATCGGGTGGGATTGGTCCCTTTAGAGCAAGAATACTGAGGGGTGACCTTACAGAGGCTTGTGAAATTATGTCAACTACAGCAGGATTGAGTAGATGGTGACAGTTATTTCCCAGGCTGGGAGAATCTAAACCCACACAACTAGTTTATTGGAAAGGGGAAAGATTTAGGGGAATAGACAATAGACAATAGACAATAGACAATAGGTGCAGGAGTAGGCCATTTGGCCCTTCGAGCCAGCACCGCCATTCAATGTGATCATGGCTAAATCATTCCCAATCAGTACCCCGTTCCTGCCTTCTCCCCATATCCCCTGACTCCGCTATTTTTAAGAGCCCTCTTTCTTGAAAGCATCCAGAGAAACTGCCTCCACCACCCTCTGAGGCAGAGAATTCCACAGACTCACCACTCTCTGTGAGAAAAAGTGTTTCCTCGTCTCCATTCTAATTGGCTTGCTCCTTATTATTAAACTGTGGCCCCTTGTTCTGGGATCCCCCAACATCGGGAACATGTTTCCTGCCTCTAGTGTGTCCAAGCCCTTAACAATCATATAAGATGATTGTTTCAAAGAGATATATTCTCATCCTTCTAAACTCCAGAGTGTACAAGCCCAGCTGCTCCATTCTCTCAGCATGTGACAGTTCCGCCATCCCTGGAATTAACCTTGTAAACCTACGCTGCACTCCCTCAATAGGAAGAATGTCCTTCCTCAAATTAGGGGACCACATCTGCACACAATACTCCAGGTGTCGTCTCACTAGGGCTCTATACAACTGCAGAAGGACCTCTTTGCTCCTATATTCGATTCCTCTTGTTATAAAGGCCAACATGCCATTCGCTTTCTTCACTGCCTGCTGTACCTGCATGCTTACTTTCATAGACTGATGTACAAGGACCCCCAGATCCCGTTGTACTTCCCCTTTTCCCAACTTGACGCCATTTAGATAGTAATCTGCCTTCCTGTTTTTGCTACCAAAGTGGATAACCTCACATTTATCCACATTAAACTTCATCTGCCATGCATCTGCCCACTCCCCCAAACTGTCCAAGTCACCCTACATTCTCATAGCATCCTCTTCACATTTCAAACTGCCACCCAGCTTTGTGTCATCTGCAAATTTGCTAATGTCACTTTGAATCCCTTCATCCAAATCATTGATTTATATTGTAAATAGCTGTAGTCCCAGCACCGAACCTTGCGGTACCCCACTAATCACCGCCTGCCATTGTGAAACCGACCCGTTAATCCCTACTTTGTTTCCTGTCTGCCAACCACTCCTCTATCCATGTCAGCACTCTACCCCCAATGCCATGTGCCCTAATTTTGTACACTAATCTCCTATGTGGGACCATATCAAATGCTTTCTGAAAGCCCAGGTACACTACTTCTGATGGGCAGGCAGGTATTCTACACCAAAGGTGGAGCAATCTCTTCATGTGGTGTTGGGGGCAGATACCGTCAAAGCAAATAAACAGCATTTGGACAGCCGTTTGTCTCGGATAGGAATGGAGGGATATGAGACAAATACACGTGAATGAGATCACTTGTAATCTCATTCACATCATGGACATCATGCCTCATAGGCATCTCGATCTGCATGGATGAATCGGGCCGAAGGGCCTGTTTCCCTGTTGTTCTCTTGAACATTTGCACACCACTGGAATCACCGGTTCCGTCATCACTCATGTGCTCTGTCATCGACCTGCCCGCCAGCCCAGTTGTAATTCCTTCGTCTAAATCGTCAATAAATATTATAAGTATCTGGGGTCCCAGCACTAAGTCTTTCGGCACCCCACTAGTTCCTGCCTGCCATTCTGAAAAGGACGCGTTCTTTCCTACTCTTTGCTTCCTGTCTGCCAATCAGTTTTGTATCCATGTCAATACCCTTGTCCCAATACCATGTGTTCTAGTTTTGCACACTAATCTCTTGTGTGGGACCTTGTCAAAGGCTTTTTGAAAGTCTAGATCCACCACATCCACTGGCTCTCCCTCATCCATTCTACTTGTTACAAGCTCAACAAATTCCAGAAGAACTGATCCAGAGTCTATAGAACATTGGGAAATAATCACTGATGCATCCACGATTTCTCGGACCACTCCTTGAGTACTCTGGGATGCAGATCATCAGGCCCTGGGGATTTATCTGCATTCAGTCACAACAGTTTGCATAACACCATTTCCTGGTGGACTAATGTCGATTTTCTTCAGTTCCTCCTTCCCGGTAGATCCTTGGTCCCCTAGTTTTTATGGGAGATTGCTTGTGTGTCCCTTGGTGAAGACAGAATTAAATGAACCTGTTTTACATCTGGGGTTGTGGAATACGAGGGAGGCTCTCAGTATACAATGGCATATAGTTCAGGTTCAGAAATGAGGATAATTAATATGTTAATAATGTTGATACTAGTTCGCAACTGGACCCCAACAATTGGGCCATTCGACCCAGCACCGCCATTCAATATGATCATGGCTGATCCTCCAACATCAGTCCACTGTTATGGCTTTTCCCCCATATTCCTTGATTCCTTAGCCCAAAGAGCAAAATCTAATTCTGTCTTGAAAACATTTGGTGAATTGGCCTCCACTGCCATCTGTGGCAGAGAATTCCACACATTCACAACTCTCTGGGAGAAAATGTTTCTCCTCATCACTGTCCTAAATGGCCTACCCCTTATTCTTAAACTGTGACCCCAGGTTCTGGACTCCCCAAACATCGGAACATTTTTCCTGCATCTAGCCTGTCCAATCCTCTAAGAATTTTATATGTTTACAGTATAAGATCCCCTATCATCGTTCTAACCTCCAGCGAATGCAAGAACAGTCGACCCATTCTTTCATCATATGTTAGTCCCGCCATCCCGGGAATTAACCTGGTGAACCCACGCTGCACTCCCTCCATAGCAAGAATGTCCTTCCTCAAATTAGGAGACTAAAATTGCACACATTCTCCAGGTGCAGTCTCACCGGGCCCTGTGCGACTGCAGTAGAACCTCCTTGTTCCTAAACTCAAATTCTCTCGCAATGAAGGCTTTATTCTTTGTGAAGACAGAACTAAAGTACTTGGTTACGGGGGTTGTGGATATTACTAAAGCAGAGATAGATCGATTCTTGACTTCTACAGGTATCGGAGGTTAAGGGGTGAAGGCTGGAGAATGGGGCAAGGATGGAGAGATAGATCAGTCTTGATTGAATGGTGGAGTAGACTTGATGGGCCGAATGGCCTAATTCTACTGCTATCACTGATGACCTTATGACACATCCTTCCTGCACTCCATCCCGTTATTGGTCGTGATTCATCCCACCACAGTGTTGTCATTTGCAGACTTGTAGATGGAATTAAACCAGTGTTGAGGATTATTGCGGATGAGATGCTGTCACCTATCTTCACCGATTGGAAGGGTCAGAAAGTTGCAGATCCAGTGGTAGAGGGTGGAGCTGATTTATAGGTCCTGCAGCTTGGAGATCAGTTTGGATGGCATTGTGGTGTTGAAGGTGGAGCTATAGCGGATAGATAGGAGACTAACGTGGGACAATTCCTAATGTACCAATTCTTGCTATTGAGGGAGTGCAGCGTAGGGTCACCAGGTTAATTCCCTGTATGGCGGGACTGACACATGATGAAAGAATGGATCGACTGGTCTTATATTCACTGGAAATGAGACGGATGAGAGGGGATCTTACAGACACATATAACATTATTAAGGGATTGGACAGGCTTTTTTCCTGCATCTAGCCTGTCCAATCTCTTAAGAAGTGTATATGTTTCTATAAGATCCGCTTTCATCCGTATAAATTCCAGTGAACATAAACTCAGTCGATCCATTCTTTCATCATTTGTCAGTCCCGCCATCCCGCGAGATAACCTGGTGAACCTACGCTGCACACCCTCATTAGCAAGAAGTGGTACGTTAGGAATTGTCCTACGTTAGACTCCTATCTATCCACTATCTGACGATGGGGGAGTCCGGAAGCAGTGGGGTCATAGTTTGAGAATAAATGATAGGCCATTTACGACAGAGAACATGCAAACCTTTATCACCCAGAGAGTTGTGAATCTGTGGAATTCTCTGCCACAGAAGGCATATTTCACTTTCTGTTTTTAAGAGAGAGTTAGATATAGTTCTTAGGGCTAACGGAAACAAGGAATATGGGAAGAAAGTAGGAATGAGGTGGTGAATGTGGATGATCAGCCATGATAATTTTGCATGGCGGTGCAGGCTGGAAGGGCCGAATGGCTTACTCCTGCACCTATGTCCTATGTTTCTATGCCACCTTTTTGTCTATGTATTCCAGAGATGGGTTTAGGGCCGGGACATGGTCACTGCTGGAGACCGACTGCGTTGATGAGCAAACTGTAATGGATCAAGGCTGGCTGGGATACTGGAGTTAATATGCGCCAACACCAGTCTCTCAAAGCACTTCATGATGGTGGATGTCAGAGCCACTGCCCGCTGCTTATTACGGCACATACCTTACTTGTGAATGGTAGTTTAAATCATGCTCCTCGTGAACTTGTACACCTCAATAAGGTCACACCTCATCCTCACACTCTGCAAAGGAAAAGGCCCTAAATTATCCAACCTCTCCCCATATCAAGTCTGCCAGCCCAGGTAACATTCCTGGTGAATCTCGTTTGTAGCCTTTCCAATACAATGGCATCCTTTCTGTGGCTTGGTGACCAGAGGTGTGCACAGTACTCCAAGTGTGGTCTTACCAACTAGTTTTACAGATGTATCACGATGCCCCAACTTTTGTGCTCAGTCCGCTTGCCCATGAAGGCAAGTGTCTTCTACACCACCCTGCCCACCTGACTCGCCACTTGTAGGGAACCTTGCATAGAGTCACACAGCACGGAAATAGACCCTTCGGCCCAACTTGCCCATTCTGACCAAGATGCCGCATTTACACGAGTCCCACCTGCCCGTGTTTGGCCCATGTACCTCTCACACTCTCCTGTTCGTATCCTTGTCCAAATGTACTTCAACTGTTGATATGGTACTTGCCTTAACTACCTCATATGGCAGCTTGTTCCATCTACCCACCACACTCTGCCTGGTGGAGAAACCGGAGCACCCGGAGAAAACCCACACAGTCACGGGAACAACATACAAGCTCCACATAGACAGCACCCGAAGAGTGGATGGAACCGGGGTCAATGTGTAGTAATGGTAAACTACACCCTCAATAGAGATATCTATCTTTATTGGAATTAAATTTATGAACAAAGTATTATGAACATGTGCACTGGGATTCTGTCTGATGCAAACATATCGAGCGATGTCCCTTAAAACTTTAACAGTAACCAGGAGATACAAGAACTACAGATACTGGTTCAAAATAAAGACACAGAGTGCTGGAGTATCTCACCGCGTCAGGCAGCATCTCTGGAGAACATGGATATGTGGTGTTTTGGTTGGGACTCTTCCTCAAACTGATTGTGTTGGGGGGTGATGAGAAAGGTGGAGAGAGGGTCAGGACAAACCTTGGTGAGTGGTGGGTGGATACAGGTGAAAGGGGTGTGGTTGATAAGCAGATGCTTAATGGCCAATGGGCATGGAGTCACACAGCATGGAAACAGGCCCTACGACCCAACTTGCCCACTCCAAACAACATGCTCCATCTACACTGTGTCAACTGGCCCATTTCCCTCTACACCTATCCTATCAATGTACCTGCACAGGTACATCTCATGTATTATGATAGTCCCTGCCTCAACTACCTCCTCTGGCAGTTCGTTCCATATACACAACGCCCTTTGTGTAAATAGTTCACTCCTCACCCTCGTGCGCTCCAAGGAATAATGTCCTAGCCTGCCCAATCGCCCTCTATAGCTCAGGCCCTCGTGTCCTGGCAACAGCCTCGTAAAACATATCTGCACCATTTCCAGCTTGACAACATATTTCCTATAACATGGTGACCAACACTGAACACAATACTCTAACTGTGTTCCCATCAACATCTTATACATCTGTAACATGACCTCCCAACTTCTACACAATACTCTGATGCAGGCCAATGTGCCAAATGCCTTTTTAATCACCATATCTACCCATCATGCCACTTGCAAGGAACTATGTAACTGCACTCGTAGATTCCTCTGCTCCACAGCACTTCCAACAGCCCAACCATTCAGTTTGTAGGTGCTGCCCTTATTAAACTTCACAAAATGCAACACCTCACATTTCTCTGTATTATCCTCCAACAGCCATTCCTCAGCCCACCTGCCCAACCGATCAAGATCTTGCTGCAATTTCTCACAAACATTTTCAGTATCTACAATACCACCCAGTTTACTGTCAGTTGCAAATTTGCTGCTCATGCCTTGTACGTTCTCACCACTAGTCACAGGCCTCCCGTCTGAAAAACAACCTTCCACCATCACCCTCTGCTTCCTTCCATGAAGCCAAGTTTCTATCCATTCCACTATCTCTCCTTGGATCCTTTGCAATCTTACTTTCCAGAGCAGCTTACCATGTGGATGCTTGTAAAATACCGTTGCTCCAATCCACATATACAACGTCGACAGCTCTGTCATCATCAACGTTTTTGGTCACATCTTCAAGAAGCTCAATCAGGTTGGTGAGACACAATCTCGCACGTATAAATCTGTGCTGACTATCCCTAATCAGCCCTTGTCCATCTCAGTACATGTATATCTGATGTCACCTTCCTGTCGTACAACTGTGCTCTATTGTGCAACATTCTCAACGACTCTATCATTTACTGAGCTCATGACATAGCAAAGCATCACCTGAGACTTGTCACAGTTCCTCTGCTGTTCCTCAGTTGGCTTTTGGGAAACCTACAGAATCCCATCAGAATGAATGCACCTTTCCTATTGAATGCTCTGCCCATGTACTGAGGTACAGTGTCAAACTTTTTTTTGCATGCTATATAATCAGATAAGGATATACTGAACATAAACACAATCAAGTCAAACTGCAGTACAACAGATGGAGCAAAGTGAAAGATACAGAGGGAAGAATATATCTCCCAGCATTGTAACACACCAGTTCCAAAGACAAAGTCTATGATAACATTGAACATTCATGTGTACAGGTACATGGATAGGACAGGTTTACAGGGATATGGGTCAAACACAGGCTGGTAAAACGAGTGTATGGGGCATGGGCATGGGCAAGTAGGGCCACATGGCGTGTTTCCATGATGTATGACTCTATGTCTGAAGCCCCCACCCCCTGCACCAGCTCCTGAGTCACCTACTGATCTGCACTGTCTTCCTCTTTCTTGTCTCTTGAACACGGGGCACAGGTAGTGCGATCCCGGCCATTGGGAATAGTTCAGATGAACTAAAGTGCACTATTCCTCTCTATGCAACACGGTAAAGCTGTGTGTGAAGTTTGCGCCAGGTACAGCACTAACAAATAAACTGCTTTTAAACAGTAACCTGACAACTGTGTGGATATTTAGTCACCACTAAACTGTGGCCTTGAATCAGATGAATGAAACATCAACAGATGTCCACATTCCTCAAAGATACAGATTAAGAGGAAAACATCATAGAATTGCCTGTCCAATACATTGGTCATTTTTAATAACTGTCCCTGCTGCTCGTTGAAGTGTGGATTTCACTTTCTACCGGTACCCGCTTTACACTGCATGATGGGAGTTATGCTCTCTTGAATTACTTGATAAACAAGCACATCAATAAAGTCTGCGTTTGTGTGTGGCAGCTTTCACTGTACCGCTGTGTGGACAGCCAATGCAGCTGAGTTGGTCATTTACACTCAGACTGACCTTGCTGTCTGATCCGTGGGTTTGAAGTCACATCTACCTATCGACTGGTCTGAAGTTGTTTGGAACAAAATAAACTACAGATTGAACACAGCCTCGCCTTGTGTTCACCGGCTGGAACTAATATTCCAAATGGATGAAGGATACAGCACCATTACTTAACTCCCTCTTTCTCAGTTATGAAGCTACACTTTAATTTTCCACATTATGTGTTTTTCTTTCTATTGTATCCCGGAGAGAGGCAATTAGTATTTCTAACCACTGTTAATTAAGATGAAATTAACAAGTTAATGCATCTTGACATGCCGTGTTTACCAGCGTGGGTAGAGCAGCAAGATGGAGTTAGTGCTCATTACAGATGAGATTAATTATGGATACTGAACTTCAGTTAACCCTTTATAGTCAAACATTTGAAATAACAACCTGTTCCCAGTTCCGTCACACACTACCCAGATAGATTTTCACCAGTGGCAACACTGACAACATTTGCCTTGTGCTGACCCACTGTAGACGATTGGATATGTTTGCAGGTTACCTATCCATGTGTGACTATTGGACAAACTGCTGTAATAATAATGTTAAAAAGTGTGATTAACCGGGTTTGTCTTAAAATGAATCTGTTCTACAATCCCAGCACAGAGATCCATGGCCAAGTGAGGAATATCTTACTGCGCTATTTGTACACACACACACCCTCCAGTTATAGAGCCATAGAGACATAGAGTCTCACAGCATCTTCAGCCCAGCCTGCCTGCCTGCCTGCCCACACCGGCCAACATGTCCCATCTCCATATACCTATAAATGGCCTGTCTGTCTGTCTGTCCATGCACCTGTCTAATTTTCCTTAAAGCTTGCCGTAGTACTTTTTAGTTCGTACCTTTATATAGTTACAAGGAGAGATAGCTGAATGGATTGAAATTTGGCTTCAGGGAAGGAAGCAGAGGGTGATGGTGGAAGGAAGGTTGCTTCTCAGACTGGAGGCCTGTGACTAGTGGTGTGCCTCAATGTTCAGTGCTGGGCCCGTTACTGTTTGTCATCTACATCAATGATTTGGGTGAGAACTTACGGAGCAAGTTTGGAAAGTTTACAGATGATACAAAAGTGGGTGGTTTTGCAGATAGTGAAGATGGTTATGATTAATTGCATTAGGATCTTGATCGATTGGCCAAGTGTGCTGGGGACTGGTTGCTGGAATTTATTGCAGAGAATTGTGAGGTATTGCATTTTGGGAAGTCTAACATGGGGAGGATCTACACAGTGAATGGTAGGGCAAGAGGTACAATTGTAGAGCAGAGGGATCTTGGAGTGCAGGTGCACAGTTCCTTGAAGGTGGAATCACAGTTGCTGTAGATCGGATGGTCAAAAAGGCTTTTGGCACATTGGCCTTTACCTGGCAGAGTATTGAGTGTAGAGGTTGGGAGGTCACGATGCAGTTGTATAAGGCCTTAGTGAGGCCGCATTTGGAGTATTGTGTTCAGTTCTGGGTACTGTGTAATTGGAAAGAAATTGCCAAACTAGAAACTTTACAGATAAATTTTTCAAGGATGCAGCATCCAGGGTCTGGCCTGTGGGGAGTGGTTGAGTAGGCAGGGACCCTATTCCTTGAAGCGCAGGCAGGAGGAAGAAGGGTGATCTTATAGAGGTGTATAAGATGATGAGAGGGTTCTAGCGGGAAGAATATAAGGGAATTCTGATGTACGTTTACTCTCAGCAGACCGAACTTGCTGTGTGGTCTGTGGGTTTGAATTCACATCTACCTGTCGACTGGTCTGAAGTAGTTGACTACAAAATAAACTGCAGATTGAACACAGCCACAGCTAGTATTGACCAAAAAGCTGGAACTAATATTCCCACTGGGGGTGAAGGGCACAGCATCACAGTTACCCCAACTCCCCCTTTCTCAGATATGAAGCTACATTTTAATTTTCAGCATTATGTGTTATTCTTTACATTGAATGCCGGAGAGAGAGAGGCACTAAACTACTGTTAATTAAGATGAAAATAACAAATGAATACATCTATACCTGCCGTGTTTACCAGCGTGGATAGATAGAGCAGCAAGATGGAATTAGTGCTCATTACAGATGAGATTCATTATGGATACTGAACCTGCATTAACCCTTTAAAGTCCAACATTTGAAATAAAATAACAACGTTTTTACCTCTCCCTCTAGATCAGGCCCTCGTGTCCTGGCAACATAGATACATAGATACATAGATACATAGAAATTAGGTGCAGGAGTA
Source organism: Malacoraja senta (assembly GCA_038087875.1). Classification (NCBI taxonomy): domain Eukaryota; kingdom Metazoa; phylum Chordata; class Chondrichthyes; order Rajiformes; family Rajidae; genus Malacoraja; species Malacoraja senta. The sequence goes on along the minus strand of JAXLNO010000385.1, from coordinate 1,379,870 downwards.
GGCCATTCGGCCCTTCGAGCCTGCACCGCCATTCAATACGATCATGGCTGATCATCCAACTCAGTATCCCGTACCTGCCTTCTCTCCATACCCCCTGATCCCTTTAGCCACAAGGGCCACATCTAATTCCCTCTTAAATATAGCCAATGAACTGGCCTCAACTACCCTCTGTGGCAGAGAGTTCCAGAGATTCACCACTCTCTGTGTGAAAAAGTTTTTCCTCATCTCGGTCTTAAAGGATTTCCCCCTTATCCTTAAGCTGTGACCCCTTGTCCTGGACTTCCCCAACATCGGGAACAATCTTCCTGCATCTAGCCTGTCCATCCCCATAAGAATCTTGTACGTTTCTATAAGATCCCCTCTCAATCTCCTAAATTCTAGCGAGTATAAGCCAAGTCTATCCAGTCTTTCTTCATATGAAAGTCCTGACATCCCAGGAATCAATCTGGTGAACCTTCTCTGCACTCCCTCTATGGCTATAATGTCCTTCCTCAGATTTGGAGACCAAAACTGTACGCAATACTCCAGGTGTGGTCTCACCAAGACCCTGTACAACTGCAGTAGAACCTCGCTGCTCCTATACTCAAATCCTCTTGCTATGAAGGCCAACATACCATTCGCTTTCTTCACTGCCTGCTGCACCTGCATGCCTACTTTCAATGACTGGTGTACCATGACACCCAGGTCTCGCTGCATCTCCCCATTTCCTAATCGGCCACCATTTAGATAATAGTCTGCCTTCCCGTTTTTGCTACCAAAGTGGATAACCTCACATTTATCCACATTATACTGCATCTGCCAAACATTTGCCCACTCACCCAGCCTATCCAAGTCACCTTGCAGTCTCCTAGCATCCTCCTCACAGCTAACACTGCCCCCCAGCTTAGTGTCATCCGCAAACTTGGAGATGTTGCTTTCAATTCCCTCGTCCAGATCATTAATATAAATTGTAAATAGCTGGGGTCCCAGCACTGAGCCTTGTGGTACCCCACTAGTCACTGCCTGCCATTGTGAAAAGGACCCGTTTACTCCTACTCTTTGCTTCCTGTTTGCCAGCCAGTTCTCTATCCACATCAATACTGAACCCCCAATACCGTGTGATTTAAGTTTGTATCCTAATCTCTTATGTGGTACCTTGTCGAAAGCCTTCTGAAAGTCCAGATACAACACATCCACTGGTTCTCCCCTATCCACTCTACTAGTTACATCCTCGAAAAATTCTATAAGATTCGTCAGACACGATTTATCTTTCGTAAATCCATGCTGACTTTGTCCAATGATTTCACCACCTTCCAAATGTGCTGCTATCCCATCTTTAAACATCCTCGTAAATCTTCTCTACGCCCTCATACACAAAATCCTGGAGTAACTCAGTGGGTGGGTCAGGCAGCATCTCTGGTGAGAAGGAATGGGTGACGTTTCGGGTCGAGACCCTTCTACATACTGACCCGCTGAGTTACTCCAACATTTTGTGTCTACCTTCGATTAAAACCAGATCTGTACTTCTTTCCTACACATTCGCCGCTCTCTTTCCTGCTTGACACAATTTCCCGATACCAATGTGCCTCAAACTGAACACAATACTCTAAATGTGGCCTGACCAATGTCTTATACAACTGCAACATGGCCTCCCAGTGTCTATACTCAATGCTCTGACAGGTGAAGGCTAATGTGCCGAAAGCCTTTTTCACCACCCTATCTACCTGTGATGTTACTTGTAAACCACTATGTACCTGCTGTCGTCCTAGATCCCTCTGTTTTACACTTAATTCACATTTTCCCCTTGGTTACAGCTCATCGGTACTGACAACTCTGGACTCACTGACTGGTTGACGGTGGCACTTCCCATCTGCGTCTGATTCTCAACACACTTGCACTACAGCTGAACATCCAAATAAAGAAAAATCAAGACAGAAAAATAGAAACATAGAAAATAGGTGCAGGAGTAGGCCATTCGTCCCTTCGAGCCTGCACCGCCATTCAATATGATCATGGCTGATCACACAACTCAGTATCCTGTACCTGCCTTCTCTCCATACCCCCTGATCCCTTTAGCCACAAGGGCCACATCTAACTCCCTCTTAAATATAGCCAATGAACTGGCCTCAACTACCTTCTGTGGCAGAGAATTCCAGAGATTCACCACTCTCTGTGTAAAAAATGTTTTTCTCATCTCGGTCCTAAAATGCTTCCCTCTTATCCTTAAACTGTGACCCCTTGTTCTGGACTTCCCCAACATCGGGAACAATCTTCCTGCATCTATCCTGTCCAACCCCTTAAGAATTTTGTAAGTTTCTATAAGATCCCCCCTCAATCTTCTAATTTCTAGCGAGTACAAGCCGAGTCTTTCCTGTCTTTCTTCATATGAAAGTCCTGACATTCCAGGAATCAGTCTGGTGAACCTTCTCTGTAGTCCTTCTATGGCAAGAATGTCTTTCCTCAGATTAGGAGTCCAAAACTGTACGCAATACTCCAGGTGTGGTCTCACCAAGACCTGTACAACTGCAGTAGAACCTCCCTGCTCCTATACTCAAATCCTTTTGCTTTGAATGCTAACATACCATTCGCTTTCTTCACTGCCTGCTGCACCTGCATGCCTACTTTCAATGACTGGTGTACCATGACACCCAGATCTCGTTGCATCTCCCCTTTTCCTAATCTGCCACCATTCAGATAATAGTCTACTTTCCTGTTTTTGCCACCAAAGACTTCAGTGCTCCTCCAAGTGTAGCACTCGCTCTCCTCAGTTTTATTTCAAATATCTGCCAGGCCCCTTTTGTATAGTTCTGCTCACCAGATTATGGAAATTATGTCCTATTGCCAGAGGCAGTGCGGAACAGATTCACCAGGGTGTTATCTGGAATGGACAGGGTTAGTTTAGAAGATAGATTAGATCGGGTGGGATTGGTCTCTTTGGAGCAAGAATATTGAGGGGCGACCTTACAGAGGCTTGTGAAATTATGTCAACTACAGCAGGATTGAATAGATGGTGACAGTTATTTACCAGGCTGGGAGAATCTAAACCCACACAACCACAGTTTATTGGAAAGGGGAAAGATTTAAGGGAATACTGATGGGCAGGCAGGTATTCCACACCAAAGGTGGAGCAATCTCTTCATAAGTGGTGGTGATGGCAGATACCCTCACAGCAAATAAACAGCATTTGGACAGCCGTTTGTCTCGGATAGGAATGGAGGGATATGAGACAAATCCAAGTGAATGAGATCACTTGTAATCTCATTCACATCATGGACATCATGCCTCATAGGCATCTCGATCTGCATGGATGAATCGGGCCGAAGAGCCTGTTTCCCTGTTGTTCTCATGAACATTTGCACAGCACTGGAATCACCGGTTCCGTTATCACTCATGTGATCTGTCATCGACATGCCCGCCAGCCCAGTTGTAATTCCTTTGTCTAAGTATCTGGGGTCCCAGTACTAAGTCTTCCGGCACCCCACTAGTTCCTGCCTGCCATTCTGAAAAGGACCCGTTCATTCCTACTCTTTGCTTCCTGTCTGCCAATCAGTTTTGTATCCATGTCAATATCCTTGTCCCAATACCATGTGTTCTAGTTTTGCACACTAATCTCATGTGTGGGACCTTGTAAAAGGCTTTTTGAAAATCTAGATCCACCACATCCACTGGCTCTCCCTTATCCATTCTACTTGTTAAATCCTCAATAAATTCCAGAAGATTAGTCAAGCATGAATTCCCCTTCATGAATCCATGCTGACATTGACCGATCCTGTTACTACTTTCCCAACGCTGTTACATCCTTAACAATCGACTGAGGCATCTTCCGCACCACCAACGTCAGGCTAACTGGTCTATAATTCCCCGTTTTCTCTTTCCCTCCTTTCTTAAAAAGTGGGCTTACATTCGCTACCCTCCTGTCTACAGGAACTGATCCAGATCTATAGAACATTGGGAAATAATCACTGATGCATCCACGATTTCTCGGACCACTCCTTGAGTACTCTGGGATGCAGACCATCAGGCCCCGGGGATTTATCTGCCTTCAGTCTCAACAGTTTGCATAACACCATTTCCTGGTGGACTAATGTGGATTTTCTTCAGTTCCTCCTTCCCGGTAGATCCTTGGACCCCTAGTTTTTATGGGAGATTGCTTGTGTGTCCCTTGGTGAAGACAGAACTAAATGTACTTGTATTACATCTGGGGTTGTGGAATACGAGGGAGTCTCTCAGTATACCATGACATATAGTTCAGGTTCAGAAATGAGGATAATTAATATGTTAATAATTCTGATACTAGATCGCAACTGGACCGCAACCATTCGGCCCTTCGACCCAGCACCGCCATTCAATATGATCATGGCTGATCCTCCAAAATCAGTCCACCGTTCCGGCTTTTCCCCCATATCCCTTGATTCCCTTAGCCCAAAGAGCAAAATCTAATTTTGTCTTGAAAACATCCGGTGAATTGGCCTCCACTGCCTTCTGTGGCAGAGAATTCCACAGATTCACAACTCTCTGGGTGAAAAAGTTTCTCCTCATCATAGTCCTAAATGGCCTCCCCTTTATTCTTAACCTGTGACCCCAGGTTCTGGACTCCCCAAACATCGGGAACATTTTTCCTGCATATAGCCTGTCCAATCCTCTAAGAATTTTATATGATTACAGTATAAGTGCCCCTCTCATCATTCTAAATTCCAGCGAATGCAAGCCCAGTCGACCCATTCTTTCATCATATGTCAGTCCCGCCATCCCGGGAATTAACCTCGTGAACCCTCGCTGCACTCCCTCAATAGCAAGAACGTCGTGCCTCAAATTAGGAGACCAAAATTGCACACATTCTCCAGGTGCAGTCTCACCGGGCCCTGTACAACTGCAGGAGAACCTCCTTGATCCTAAACTCAAATCCTCTCGCAATGAAGGCTTTATTCCTTAGTGAAGACAGAACTAAAGTATTTGTTTACGGGGGTTGTGGATATTACTAAAGCAGAGATAGATCGATTCTTGACTTCTACATGTGTCAGAGGTTAAGGGGAGAAGGCAAGAGAATGGGGCAAGGATGGAGAGATGGATCAGCCATGATTGAATGCGGAGTAGACTTGATGGGCCGAATGGCCTAAATCTACTGCTATCACTGATGACCTTATGACATATTCTTCCTGTACTCCATCCCGTTATTTGTCGTGATTCATCCCACCACAGTGTTGTCGTTTGCAGACTTGTAGAAGGAATTAGATCCACATTAAGTCTTGGTGTCATGTGTATAGGCAGTGTATTAGAGGACTGAGAACGCATCCTTGCGGGGCACCAGAGTTGATGATTATTGCGGATGAGATGCTGTCACCTATCTTCACCGATTGGAAGGGTCAGAAAGTTGCAGATCCAGTGGTAGAGGGTGGAGCTGATTCCCAGTTCCAGCAGCTTGGAGATCAGTTTGGATGGGATTATGGTGTTGAAGGTGGAGCTATAGCTGATAGCTATAGAGTCTAATGTACGACAATTCCTAATGTATAAACGTATAACATTGTTAAAGGATTGGACAGGCTTTTTTCGTCCATCTAACCTGTCCAATCCCTTAAGAATTGTATATGTTTCCATAAGATCCCCTCTCATCCATATATATTATAATGAACATAAACTCAGTCGATCCATTCTTTCATCATTTGTCAGTCCCGCCATCCAGGGAATTAACCTGGTGAACTTACCCCGCACTCCCTCAATAGTGAGAATTGGTACGTTAGGAATTGTCCTACGTTAGACTCCTATCTATCCACTATCTGACGTTGGGGGAGTCCAGAAGCAGTGGGGTCACAGTTTAAGAATAAATGATAGGCCATTTAGGACAGAGGACATGCAAAACGTTTTCACCCAGAGAGTTGTGAATCTGTGGAATTCTCTGCCACAGAAGGCATATTTCACTGTCTGTTTTCAAGAGAGAGTTAGATATAGTTCTTAGGGCTAACGGAATCAAGGAATATGGGGAGAAAGTTGGAATGGGATGGTGATTGTGGTTGATCAGCCATGATCATTTTGCATGGCGGTGCAGGCTGGAAGGGCCGAATGGCTTACTCCTGCACCCATTTCCTATGTTTCTATGCCACCTTTTTGTCTATGTATTCCAGAGATGGGTTTAGGGCCGGGAGATGGTCACTGCTGGAGACCGGCTGCGTTGATGAGCAAACTGTAATGGATCAAGGCTTGCTGGGATACTGGAGTTAATATGCGCCAACACCAGTCTCTCAAAGCACTTCATGATGGTGGATGTCAGAGCCACTGCCCGCTGCTTATTACGGCACATACCTTACTTGTGAATGGTAGTTTAAATCATGCTCCTCGTGAACTTGTACACCTCAATAAGGTCACACCTCATCCTCCCACTCTCCAAAGGAAAAGGCCCCCAGATTATCCAACCTCTCCCAATATCAAGTCTGCCAGCCCAGGTAACATTCCTGGTGAATCTCCTTTGTAGCCTTTCCAATACAATGGCATCCTTCCTGTGGCTTGGTGACCAGAGTTGTACACAGTACTCCATGTGTGGTCTTACCAACGAGTTGTAAAGATGTATCACGATGCCAAACCTTTCTGCTCAGTCCGCTTGCCCATGAAGTCTTCTTCACCACCCTGTCCACCTGACTCGCCACTTGTAGGGAACCTTGCATAGAGTCACACAGCACGGAAATAGACCCTTCGGCCGAACTTGCCCATTCTGACCAAGATGCCGCATCTAACTAGTCCCACCTGCCCGTGTTTGGCCCATGTCCCTCCCTCACTCTCCTGTTCGTATCCTTGTCCAAAATGTACTTCAACTGTTGATATGGTACTTGCCTTAACTACCTCCTATGGCAGCTTGTTCCATCTACCCACCACCCTCTGTCTGGTGGAGAAACCGGAGCACCCGGAGAAAACCCACACAGTCACGGGAAGAACATACAAACTCCACATAGACAGCACCCGAAGAGTAGATGGAACCGGGGTCAATGTGTAATAATGGTAAACTACACCCTCAATAGAGATATCTATCTTGATGGGAATTAAATTTATGAACATTGTATTATGAACATGTGCACTGGGATTCTGTCTGATGCAAACATATCGAGCGATGTCCCTTAAAACTTTAACAATAACCAGGAGATACAAGAACTACAGATACTGGTTCAAAATAAAGACACAGAGTGCTGGAGTATCTCAGCGCGTCAGGCAGCATCTCAGGAGAACATGGATATGTGGTGTTTTGGTTGGGACTCTTCCTCAAACTGATTGTGTTGGGGGGTGATGAGAAAGGTGGAGAGAGGGTCAGGACAAACCTTGGTGAGTGGTGGGTGGATACAGGTGAAAGGGTGTGGTTGATAAGCAGATGCTTAATGGTCAATGGGCATGGAGTCATACAGCATGGAAAGAGGCCCTACGACCCAACTTGCCCACTTCAAACAACATGCTCCATCTACACTATGCCAACTGGCCCATTTCCCTCTACACCTATCCAATCAATGTACCTGCACAGATACATCTCATGTATTATGATAGTACCGGCCTCAACTACCTCCTCTGGCAGTTCGTTCCATATACAGAACGCCCTTTGTGTAAATAGTCACTCCTCATGTTCCTATTAAATATTTCCGCCCTCCCCTGATACCCATGTCCCTGGTTCTTGATTTCCCTAATCTGGGCAATAGACTGTGTATTTACCTGATCTATTCCTCTCATGATGTTCTACATCCCTATAAGATCACTCCTCACCTTCCTGCGCTACAAGGAATCATGTCATAGCCTGCCCAATCTCCCTCTATAGCTCAGGCCCTCATGTCCTGGCAACAGCCCCGTAAAACTTATCTGCACCATTTCCAGCTTGACAACATATTTCCTATAACACGGTGACCAACACTGAACACAATACTCTAACTGTGTTCTCATCAACGTCTTATACATCTGTAAAATGACCTCCCAACTTCTACACAATACTCTGATGCAGGCCAATGTGCCAAATGCCTTTTTAATCATCATATCTACCCATCATGCCACTTGCAAGGAACTATGTAACTGCACTCGTAGATCCCTCTGTTCCACAGCACTTCCAAGAGCCCAACCATTCACTGTGTAGGTGCTGCCCTTATTAAATTTCACAAAGTGCAACACCTCACATTTCTCTGTATTAAACTCCATCAGACATTCCTCAGCCCACCTGCCAAACTGATCAAGATCTTGCTGCAATTTCTCACAAACATTTTCAGTATCTCCAATACCACCCAGTTTAGTGTCAGCTGCAAATTTGCTGCTCATGCCTTGTACGTTCTCACCACTAGTCACAGGCCTCCCGTCTGAAAAACAACCTTCCACCATCACCCTCTGCTTCCTTCCATGAAGCCACGTTTCTATCCATTCCACTATCTCTCCTTGGATCCCTTGCAATCTTACTTTCCAGAGCAGCCTACCATGTGGATGCTTGTAAAATACCGTTGCTCCAATCCAAATATACAACGTCGACAGCTCTGTCATCATCAACGTTTTTGGTCACATCTTCAAGAAGCTCAATCAGGTTGGTGAGACACAATCTCCCACGTACAAATCTGTGCTGACTATCCCTAATCAGCCCTTGTCCATCTCAGTACATGTATATCTGATGTCACCTTCCTGTCGTACAACTGTGCTCTATTGTAGAAACTCTCAACGACTCTATCATTTACTGAGTTCATGACATAGCAAAGCATCACCTGAGACTTGTCACAGTTCCTCTGCTGTTCCTCAGCTGGCGTTTGGGAAACCTAGAGAATCCCATCAGAATGAATGCACCTTTCCTATTGAATGCTCTGCCCATGTACCGAGGTACAGTGTCAAGCTTTGTTTTGCTTGCTATATAATCAGATAAGGATAAACTGAACATAAACACAATCAAGTCAAACTGGAGTACAACAGATGGAGCAAAGTGCAAGATACAGAGTGTAGAATATATTTCCCAGCATTGTAACACATCAGTTCCAAAGACAAAGTCTATGATAACATTGAACATTCATGTGTACAGGTACATGGATAGGACAGGTTTACAGGGATATGGGTCAAACACAGGCTGGTAGTACGAGTGTATGTGGCATGGGCATGGACAAGTTGGGCCAGAGGGCCTGTTTCCATGCTGTATGACTCTATGTCTGTAGCCCCCACCCCCTGCACAAGCTCCCGAGTCACCTAATGATCTGCACTGTCTTCCTCTTTCATGTCTCTTGAACACGGGGCACAGGTAGTGCGATCCCTTATCTCCGTATCTCCCTCACCCCTCACTCTCAGTCTGAAGAAGGGTCTCAACCCGAAACATCATCCACTCCTTCTATCCAGAGTTGCTGCCTGTCCCGCTGAGTTACTCCAGCATTTTGTGTCTATCTTCGGTTTAAACCAGCATCTGCAGTTATTTCCTACACAGTGAGATTGTAAGACTGGAGTTACTTTGTTAACCGCCTGTCATATGTTCATAAGGAATTTGAGTAGAATGAGGCCATTCGGCCCATCAAGTCTACTCCACCATTCAACCATGGCTGATCTAACTCACACACCTAACTCTTGGCTTCTCACCATACCTTCTGACACCTTTACGCCATTGTAGTTGGAGACTCCATTGTGAGAGGTACGGACAGGGGTTTCTGCGCAACAGACGGGATTCGAGGATGGTGTGCTGCCTTCCTGGTGCCAGGATCCAGGATGTCACGGACAGAGTGCAGAAAAACCTCAAGGGCGAAGGTGAACAGTCGGAGGTGGTAGTGGATGTCGGCACAAACGATGTCCGAAAGAAGGGGATGAATATTCTGCAGCGTGACTTTAGAGAGCTCGGACAAATGCTGAAAAGCAGGACCTCCAGGGTTGTTATCTCCGGTTTGCTTCCAGTTCCTGGTGCTGGCGAGAGCAGGAACAGGGAGATACGGGACCTGAATGTGTGGCTGTGGAACCGGTGCACGGGGCAGGGATTTAGATTCTTAGATCACTGGGATTTGTTTTGTAGTAAGGGGGAACTGTACAAAAGGGACGGATTGCATCTTAACAGGTGGTGGACCAGCATTCTGGCAGGCAGGTTTGCCACTGCTACACGGGTGGTTTTAATCTGAATAAGGGGGGTGGGGTGTCAAATGGGATAGTCGAGGATGGAGTTAAATAGAAAGAGAGTAAAGGGATGGTTATTGACCTTAGAATTAAAGGGAAAGGAAGCTCACAAAGGGATAGGAAACTATGGCCAAGTGTAATAGGGATCGATGTGAAAGGTGAGATGCGTAAGGATTAAAAGTATTGTATATGAATGCGCGAAGTATAAGAAGTAAAGTAGATGAGCTTGAGGCTCAGTTAGAGGTTGGTAGATATGACATTGTGGGGATTACTGAGACGTGGCTGCAGGAGGATCGGGCCTGGGAACTTAATATTCAGGGTTATACATCCTATAGAAAGGACAGGCAGGTGGGCAGAGGAGGGGGTAGCTCTGCTGGTGAGGGATGGAATTCAGTCCCTTGCGAGGGAAGACATAGGGACTGACGAGGTAGAGTCACTGTGGATTGAGTTGAGGAATTGTAAAGGCAAGAAGTCACGAATTGGTGTTATCTACAGAACCCCAAATAGTAGACCGGATGTAGGGTGTAAGTTGCAGTATGAGTTAAAACTGGCATGTAACAAAGGTAATGCCACTGTGGTGATGGGGGATTTCAATATGCAGGTAGACTGGGAAAATCAGGTTGGTTCAGGACCCTAAGAAAGAAAGTTTGTAGAATGTCTCCGAGATGGATTCTTGGAGCAGCTTGTAATGGAGCCGACCAGAGAAAAGGCAATTCTGGATTTAGTGTTGTCTAATGAACCAGGTTTAATACGAGAACTCGAGATAAAGGAACCGCTTGGAGGTAGTGATCATAATATGATTAGTTTTAATCTGCAATTTGAGAAGGAGAAGGTTAAATCAGAAGTGTCAATGTTGCAGCTGAACAAAGGGGACTATGAAGGCATGAGAGGGGAGCTGGCCAAAGTAGACTGGAAAGTGATCCTAGCAGGAATGAGGTGGAACAGAAATGGCAGGAATTTCTGGGCATAATCCAGAAGATGCAGGATCATTTCATTCCAAAGAGGAAGAAAGATTCTAAGGGGAGTAGGAGGCAACCGTGGCTGACAAGAGAAGTTAGGGATGGAATAAAACTAAAAGAAAAGATGTATAACACAGAAAAAATGTATTGCACAAAGAGAAATGGGAAGCCAGAGGATTGGGAAACTTTCATCGAGCAACAGAAGGAAACAAAACGGGCAATACGGGCTGAAAAGATGAAGTACGAAGGGAAGCTGGCCAGGAATATAATGAAGGACAGTAAAAGCTTATTTAGATATGTTAAGGGAAAAAGAGTAGCAAAGTCAAATGTGGGTCCCTTGAAGGCAGACACGGGTGAAATTATTGTGGGGAACAAGGAAATGGCAGAAGAGTTGAACAGGTACTTTGGATCTATCTTCACTAAGGAAGACACAAACAATCTCCCAGATGTACTAGAGGACAGAGGATCTCGGGAAGCAGAGGAACTGAAAGTAATTTGCATTAGGCGAGAAATAATATTGGGTAGACTTGAGCTGGAAGGGTTTCGGCCCGAAACGTTGCCTATTTCCTTCGCTCCATAGATGCTGCTGCACCCGCTGAGTGTCTCCAGCATTTTTGTGTACCTCCCATATTGGGTAGACTGATGGGACTGATGGCTGATCAATACCCAAGGGCCTGATGTTCTGCATCCCAGGGTACTGAAGGAGGTGGCTCTAGAAATTGTGGACGCATTGGTGATCATTTTCCAAATGTTCTATAGATTCAGGATCAGTTCCGGTGGATGAGAGGATAGCTTATGTTATCAAGAAAGGAGCGAGAGAGAAAATGAGGAATAATAGACCAGTTAGCCTGACATCGGTGGTGCGGAAGATGCTGAAGTCAATAATTAAATAAGTAATAACGGCGCATTTGGATAACAGTAAAAGGATTGGTCCAAGTCAGCATGGATTTATGATGGGGAATTCCTGCTTGACTAATCTTCTGGAATTTTTTGAGGATGTGACAAGTAAAATGGATAAAGGAGAGCCAGTGAATGTAGTGTCTCTGGACTTTCAGAAATCGTTTGATAAGGTCCCACACAGGATATGAGTGGGCAAAATGAGAGCACATGGTATTGGGGGTATTGACATGGATAGAGAATTGGTTGGCAGATCGAATTCGATCTCGAACCCGAGTTGGATTTCGACTTACGGGCGGAGCACCAAGGCAAATACCTAGTATGTGAATGTACACAAAAATGCTGGAGAAACTCAGTGGGTGCAGCACCATCTATGGAGCGAAGGAAAGATGTAACGTTTCGGGCTGAAACCCTTCTTCAGACTGGGAGGAGAACTTCTTCAAAGTAGGCATACCTTGACGAGATTTCGCAGTGGAGTAGACAAAGTGTTAAAGAAGGACCTAGTATGTGAATACTTTGCCAATAAACTTATTCATTCATTCATTCATTTAACTCGAACTCGAGCTCAAACTTGAACTCGAACTCCAACTCTATCACGAACTTTATCTCGAACTCGAACTCTATCTCCATCTCCATATCGAACTCGATCTCAAACTCGAGCTCGAGTTCGACTTGCGGGCGGAACTCCAAGGCAAATTCCTTGTATGTGAATACATGTCCGATAAACATTCATTCATTCCTTCATCATTCATTCATTCAGTCAACTCGAACTCGAACTCGAACTCGAACTCGAACTCTTCTCTCGAACTATATCTCGAACTGTCTCTCGAACTCGAACTCCAACTCGAACTATCCCGAACTATCTCGAACGCGAACTCGATCTCGAACTCGAACTCGAACTCTATCTTGAACTCGAACTCTATCTCCAGCTATAACTCGAATTCGAACTAAATATCTCGGCCTCGAACTCTATCTGGAACTCGAAGTCTATCTCGAACCCGAACTAGAAATCGATCTCGAACTCGAGTTGGAGTTCGAGCTCCCGGCGGAGCACCAAGGCAAATTACTTGTATGTGAATACTTGGCCAATAAACGTATTCATTCATTCATACATTCATTTAACTCGAACTCGAGCTCGAACTTGAACTCGAACTCGAACGTATATGTGTACGTATGTATCGGTATGTATGGGTATGTATATATGTATATATGTTTGTTACTCCCAAAGAAATTATTTGATTGTTAGAAATAATCCTTTTTTTTTTCTTTTTTTTTCGGCACGGAGCTGGGAATTTTTTTTTTACAAAGGCTACGGAAGCCTTTAGAATTCTAGCCACGTTAGTGTGGCTATCACTAACTACACTAATTGTAGATGTAGGTTTTTTTCTTTCACCCTGTGCTAACCAATTCTATCACTTTTTTCACTTTAAATATTTTTATAAATTAATGTTTGAATGGAAAAACAAGAATAATACAAGGAGATGTGTTCGGAAGAGCGATGTATATGATTTTAAATTCATCCATTTGAGGTTCAGGAGCAGGGTCAGGCTTTATGTGTTGCACCTTCTGCTCGGTTATAGACCACCTTAGAAACAATATGCAAGATGTTAATATGACAAGAGGGGGTCAGGGAATAACATTTTGTAGTTGGAATGTCAAGGGAATCAATGAACCAATTAAGAGAGGTAAAGTCTTGGCACATCTAAATTTAATCAAAACAGATATAATATTCCTTCAAGAAACACACCTTAAAAAGGAATCTCAACATAGACTTAAAGCTAAGTGGATCGCTGAATCATATCATTCCTCTTTTTCCCATAAGTCCAGAGGAGTTGCAATATTAATTCGTAAAGGAATACCTTTTACGAATTCATCAACAATAGCGGATATTGATGGTAGATATATTATATTGGAGAGCTAAATGGAGAAAAAGTGATTCTTCTTAATGTATATGGGCCTAATTTTGATAACCCTATGTTCTTTAATAAAACATTTAATAAAATTCCTGAATTTTCACAATCTAAATTAATAATTGGAGGAGACTTCAATTGTACATTAGATTCATACTTAGATAGATCATCAAGGCAAAAAAAAGTAAAATCTCAATCAAGTGTATTTCTAAATTCATTTATTAATACCACTAATATTAAGGATGTCTGGAGAATAGAAAATCCAACTGGACGGGAATATTCATTTTACTCTCCAGTACACAAAACATACTCAAGAATAGATTATTTTTTAGTTGACTCCACGTTTATCCCATTTACTTATAACTCAAAATACCATAATATTATAATCTCAGACCACGCACCTGTAACATTCATGATTAAATTAAATGGAATGTCCGAGAAACAAACATATTGGAGATTTAACCCACACATTTTGAACGAAAGATCATGCCAGGAATATATTATTAAACAGATTCAAATATTTTTTGAGGTAAATGATAACCCTGATACACCTACTTCTCTTATGTGGGAAACGTTTAAAGCGTTTGTTCGAGGTGCATTAATTTCTGCTCAAGTATTTTATAATAAAGAGAACAGGATTAAACAACAAGCATTGGAAGGGGAAATCAAGCAACTAGATATAGAAAATGCGAGAATGCCATCTATTTCAAAACATAATAAAATTGCTGTATTGAAATATAAATTAAATAAAATGTATCCAGAACAAGTAATAAAACTTTATCAAAAAACCAAACAATTACATTTTGAATTTGGAGACAAACCACAAAAACTATTAGCACGTCAGTTACGAAAAATGGAAGGGGAAAAAATAATTCATAAAATTAGAACAGAGACAGGAGAATTATTAAAAATGCCCAAGGACATAAATGAAAGATTTCTCCAATACTATCATATCCTTTATTCAACTAAAACTATAACACAGAAGGAATAGCAGATTTTTTACTAAAATGTAATTTAAAAGGTTTAGATTCAAATGATAGAGAATTATTAGAAAGGGAGATTACGATAAAGGATATTGAGGAGTCTATTGGCTCTTTAAAAAATGGTAAAGCAGTAGGACCAGATGGTTTAGGCTCTGAATTTTATTAAAAAATGTATGACTTGCTTTGCCCACGTTTACAAAGGCTGTATGAGCATATCTATACTCAACAGAAACTCCCAGATACTTTAAATGAATCTATAATAACACTTATTCCTAAAGCTGATAAAGATCCGGAAGATCCGGGATCATATAGAGCAATTGCACTTTTAAATACAGATCAGAAAATATTAACTAAAATACTAGCGCATAGATTAAGTACAGTGATGAATAAATTAATACACCCTGACCAAACAGGCTTCATTCAGAAACGGTACTCATATTATAATTTAAGAAGATTATTTAATATTATTTATTCTAAGAGAATTATTAATGAAGATCTAGCAATAATCTCACTCGACGCTGAAAAAGCATTTGATCAGGTTGAATGGTCTTATTTATTTTCGGTGATGGAAAATATGCAATTAGGGGAGAAATTCTGTACATGGATAAAACTGTTATATACAAATCCTACGGCTAGAATATTAACAAATCAAAGGTTGTCATCAAAATTCAGCCTATCTAGAGGTTGTAGACAAGGATGCCCGTTATCTCCATTATTATTTGCGCTTGCTATTGAGCCACTTGCAGAAAGAGTTAGGGGTCATCCGGAAATATATGGGTATATCACAAAGGACACAGTGAATAAAATTTCTCTATACGCAGATGATGTACTAATTTACATTACAAAACCAGAAATTAGTATTCCAAACTTATTAGAGCTAATAACCCAATTTGGTTCACTCTCAGGATACAGAATAAATTGGAATAAAGGTGAAATTATGCCAATAAGGGAACATAACAAACACATAATACAACAATTTCCATTTAAAATAGTAAACGAAAAATTTAAATACTTAGGTATCTATGTAACTAAGATATATACATCATTATTTAAAGCAAATTTTCCCCCATTACTGAATAAACTACATAAGAATATTCAATACTGGAAAACACTTCCTATCTCAATGGTTGGCAAAATTAATGCCATAAAAATGATTTTTTTTACCGCAAATATTATACATTTTTCAGACAATTCCGATATATTTGTCAAATTTTTTTTTTTTTAAATTGGACTCCATTGTTAATGATTTTATCTGGGATTATAAGAATCATAGGATAAACAAAAGACATTTGTGTAAATCAAAAATAAATGGAGGTTTGGTTTTACCCAACTTTCTGTTTTATTTTTGGGCAGTTAATATTAAAAATATGAATTTCTGGTTGGAAGAAATAGATCAACAACCAGATTGGTTAAAAATGGAAAAGGAAGATTGTTTGCCTTTTGATATCGGTTCGATATTATTTGCTACATCTAAATTAAACAAAAAAAATTATAGGGAAAACCCTATAATATTTAGTGCCATACGAATTTGGAAACAATTAAAAAAGACATTAAAATTAGATAATTTATCACTTTTTCTCCCAATTGTGAATAACCCTTTGTTTAAACCCTCATGGTTGGACAGGGGTTTTACACAATGGAAGAATTATGGAATTAAAAATATGGGACAACTTTATAAGGAAGGCACTTTTCTGACATTTCAGGAGTTGCAACAGACTTAAGGACTTCGAGGAAATGATTATTTCAGATATCTTCAACTCAGAGATTATGTAAAATCAAATACTCAAAATTTTCGAATTAGAAATTCAGAAATTCTTGACGAATGTTGGAATAAACATCCTAATACAGAAAAATTAATATCTTATATATATAATATCTTATTAGACAGTGACATTCCATCGACGGACTTACACAGACAAACATGGGAAAAAGAATTAAATCAAATAATAACGAAAGATACTTGGGAAGAAAGTTTACAACATATACATCAATGTTCATTAAATGCCAGACATTCTTTAATACAATTTAAAGTAATACATAGGTTACATTATTCAAAAACAAAATTACATAAAATCTTTCAACATATCTCACCTATATGTGATAAATGTCAACATTTAGAAGCTACCTTATCTCATATGTTTGCAAACTGTATAAAAATTAAAAAATTCTGGGTAAATATTTTTAGTATAATATCTAAAGTGACTAGCACACAAGTGGACCCGGATCCAAAATTTATAATACTCGGAACATCAGAATTAAATCAAACATTTACAACAACACAAAGAAACTTTATTGATTATAGTATAATAACTGGAAAAAAATTAATTCTAAAATTTTGGAAAGGCCCAACGGCCCCCACAAACAAAATGTGGATTATATAAATGACGGAGACCTTAAACGTGGAAAGAATCAGATTTTCCCTGTTGGACAAACAGGAATTATTCGTTGGAACATGGTCTCCCTTTATTGATTATTTAAAGGGTCAGAATGGTTCAGCACGGGAACCTGACTAATGCTCGGGATAAAGAATGGATGAAAGGCTATACTCTGAAATGTACGAATATATCTCGAATGAAGTTTTTTACTTTAATAAAATTTTCCATTCCTCTTTAACTATCTTTTTCTTTTTTTTTTTTTTTTGTTTTTGTTTTTGTTTTTTTTGTTTTCTCTTTTCTCTTTTTCTTCTCATTCTTTTCTTTCTTTACTTCATCTATCTTTTTAGTTCTATCTAGTTTAAAAAAATAAAAAAAGGCAAAAGGTATTGGAGACAATGTAATAATAATTGATAATATTATCAATTTAAAAACGTAAGACTGCAATGATGTTAATAGGTTGTGTACTTTTCTCCAATAAAAAATATTTTCAAAAAAAAAAAAAAAAAAGAACTCGAACTCTATCTCGAACTCTATCTCGAACTCGAACTCCAACTCGAACAACTCCAACTTGAACTCGAACTCTATCTCGAACTCTCTCTCTAACTAAAACTCGAACGTACTCTATCTCGAACTCGAACTATCTCGAACGCGAATTCGAAATATCTCGAAATCTTTCTCGAACTTGAACTCTATCTCGAACTCTATCTCGAACTATCTCAAACGCAAACTCGATCTCAAACTAGATCTCGATCTCGAACTCGAACTTTATCTTGAATTCGATCTCAAAATTTATCTTGAACTCGAACTCTATCTCTAGCTAAAACTGGAATTCGAATTTGAACTATCCCGACCTCGAACTTTATCTCGAACTCGAAATCTATCTCGAACTCGAACTCGAAATCTATTTCGAACTCGAACTCGAATTCGATCTCGAACTCGTTGGATTTCGACTTACGGGCGGAGCACCAAGGCAAATTCCTTGTTTGTGAATACTTGGCCAATAAACTAATTAATTAATTCATTCATTCATTCCTTCAACTCGAACTCTCTCTCGAACTAAAACTCGAACTCGTACTCTATCTCGAACTCGAACTCTTATCTCGAACTCGAACTCTATCTCGAACTCTATCTCGAACTATCTCGAACGCGAACTCGATCTCGAACTCAAACTCGAACTCTATCTTGAACTCGAACTCTATCTGGAACTTGCTCTCGAACTCGAACTCGATCTCGATCTGAACTCGATCTCGAACTATCTCGAACTCGAACTCTATCTCGAACTCGAACTATCTCGAACTCGAACTCTATCTCGAACTCGAAATTTATCTCGAAATCTATCTCTCTCTCTCCCTCGATCTCGAACTCGACCTCGATCTCTATCTCGATCTCGAACCCTATCTCGAACTCGAACTATCTCGAACTCGAGTTCGGGTTCGACTTTCGGGCGGAGCACCAAGGCAACAATCTTGGCCAATAAACTTGGTGAATACTTAGTCAATAAATGTATACATACTTTCATTCATTCAACTCGAACTCGAGCTCGAACGAACTCGAACTCCAATTCTATCTCGAACTCTAACTCGAATTCGAACTCGAACTATATCTCTCTCTCTCTCTCTAACTAAAACTCGAACTCGAACTCGTAGTCTATCTCGAACTCGAACTCTTATCTCGAACTCGAACTCGAACTATCTCGAACGCTCTCTCGAACTCGAACTCTATCTCGAACTATCTCGAATACGAACTCTATCTGGAACTCGTTCTCCATCCCGAACTCGAATTCGAACTTGAACTCGAACTCTATCTTGAACTCGAACTCTATCTCTAGCTCAAACTCTTTCTCGCTCGAAGTCGAACTCAATCTCGAACTCGAACTCTATCTCGAACTCTAACTCTCTCTCGAACTCGAAATCTATCTCGAAATCTATCTCGAACTCTCTCTCGAACTCTCTCTCGAACTCTATCTCGAACTCTCTCTCGAACTCTATCTCGAACTCTCTCTCTAACTAAATCTCGAACTCGAACTCGTATTCTATCTCGAACTCGAACTATCTCGAACTCGAACACTTATCTCGAACTCGAAATATCTCGAACTCTCTCTCGAACTTGAACTATCTCGAACTCTGTCTCGAACTATCTCGAACGCGAACTCGATCTCAACCTCGATCTCGATCTCGAACTCGAACTTTAGTTTGAACTCGAACTCGAAAGCTATCTTGAACTCGAACTATTTCTAGCTAAAACTCGAATTCGAACTCGAACTATCTCGAAATATCTCGAACGCGAACTCGAACTCGAACTCGAACTATCTTGTATTCGAACTCTATATGGAACTCTCTCTCTAACTCGAACTCGATCTCGATCTCTATCTCGATCTCGAACTCTATCTCGAACTCAATCTCGAACTCGAACGCTATCTCGAACTGGAAATTTATCTCGAAATCTATCTCGAATTCTCTCTCGAACTCGATCTCGATCTCTATCTCAATCTCGAACCCTATCTCGAACTCGAACTATCGCGAACTCGAGTTCCGGTTCGACTTTCGGGCGGAGAACCAAGGCTTAAATCTTGCCCAATAAACTTGGTGAATACTTAGTCAATAAACTTATACATCCTTTCATTCATTCAACTCGAACTCGATCTCGAACGAAATCGAACTCGAATTCTATCTCGAACTAGAACTCTTATTCTATCTCGAACTCGAACTTGAATTCGAACTCGAACTCTATCTCGATCGCTCTCTCTCTAACCAAAACTCGAACGTACTCTATCTCTAACTCGAACTCTTAGCTCGAACTCGAACTATCTCGAACTCTCTCTCGAACTCGAACTCTATCTCGATCTATCTCGAACGCGAACTCGATCTAAAACTCGATCTCAAACTGGAACTATCTTGAACTCGAACTCTATCTCTAGCTAAAACTCGAATTCAAACTCGAACTATGTCGACCTCGAACTCTATCTCGAACTCGAAATCTATCTCGAACTCGAATTCGAACTCGATCTCGATCTCTATCTCAATCTCGAACCCTATCTCGAACTCGAACTATCGCGAACTCGAGTTCCGGTTCGACTTTCGGGCGGAGAACCAAGGCTTAAATCTTGCCCAATAAACTTGGTGAATACTTAGTCAATAAACTTATACATCCTTTCATTCATTCAACTCGAACTCGATCTCGAACGAAATCGAACTCGAATTCTATCTCGAACTAGAACTCTTATTCTATCTCGAACTCGAACTTGAATTCGAACTCGAACTCTATCTCGATCGCTCTCTCTCTAACCAAAACTCGAACGTACTCTATCTCTAACTCGAACTCTTAGCTCGAACTCGAACTATCTCGAACTCTCTCTCGAACTCGAACTCTATCTCGATCTATCTCGAACGCGAACTCGATCTAAAACTCGATCTCAAACTGGAACTATCTTGAACTCGAACTCTATCTCTAGCTAAAACTCGAATTCAAACTCGAACTATCTCGACCTCGAACTCTATCTCGAACTCGAAATCTATCTCGAACTCGAATTCGAACTGGAAATCGAAATCTATCTCGAACTCGAACTCGAATTCGATCTAGAACTCGAGTTGGAGTTCGAGTTACGGGCGGAGCACCAAGGCAAATTCCTTGTATGTGAATATTGGCCAATAAACGTATTCATTCATTCATTCATTTAACTCGAGCTCGTTGCTCGAGCTCGAACTTGAACTGAACCCGAACTCTATCTCGAACTCGAACTATCTCGAACTCGAACTCTATATCGAACTCCAACTCCAACTCGAACTTCAACTAGAACTCGAACTCGATCACGAACTCTATCTCGAACTCGAACTCGCTCTCGAACTCGCACTCGAACTCGTACTCTCTCGGATCGCAAAATCTAGTTGGAGCGACTTGCGGGCGGAGCACCAAGGCAAATTCCGTGTATGTGAATACATGGCCAGTGAACGTATTAATTCATTCATTCATTCAGTCAACTCGAACTCGAACTCGCTCTCGAACTCAAACGCGAACTCTATCTCGAACTCGATCTCGATCTCGATCTCGAACTCGCTCGAATTCGATCTCGAACTCGTTGGATTTCGACTTACGGGCGGAGCACCGAGGCAAACACCTAGTATGTGAATACTTGGCCAATAAACTTATTCATTCATTCATTCATTCATTCATTTAACTCGAACTCGAGCTCGAACTTGAACTTGAACTCGAACTCGTACTCCATCTCGAACTCTATCTCGAACTCGGGTTGGAGTTCGACTTGCTGGCGTACCTACAAGGCAAGTTCCTTGTATGTGAATACTTGGCCAATAAATTAATTAATTCATACATTCATTCATTCATTCATTCAACCATTTATTCATTCATTCAACTCGAACTCGAGCTGGAACTCGTACTCTAGCTCGAACTCAATCTCGAACTCTATCTCGAACTCTATCTCGAACTATCGCGAACGCGAACTCGATCTCAAACTATCTCGAACGCGAACTCGATCTCAAACTCGATCTCGAACTCGAACTTTATCTTGAACTCGAACTCTATCTTGAACTCGAACTATCTCCAGCTAAAACTCGAATCCGAACTCGAAATATCTCGACCTCGAACTTTATGTCGAACTCGAAATCTATCTCGAACTCGAACTCGAATTCGATCTCGAACCCGAGTTGGATTTTGACTTACCGGCGGAGCACCAAGGCAAACACCTAGTATGTGAATACTTTGCCAATAAACCTATTCATTCATTCATTCATTTAACTCGAACTCGAGCTCAAACTTGAACTCGAACTCCAACTCTATCACGAACTCTATCTCGAAGTCGAACTCTATCCCCATCTCCATCTCGAACTCGATCTCAAACTCGAGCTCGAGTTCGACTTGCGGGCGGAACTCCAAGGCAAATTCCTTGTATGTGAATACATGTCCGATAAACATTCATTCATTCCTTCATCATTCATTCATTCAGTCAACTCGAACTCGAACTCGAACTCGAACTCGAACTCGAACTCGAACTATATCTCGAACTGTCTCTCGAACTCGAACTCCAACTCGAACTATCCCGAACTATCTCGAACGCGAACTCGATCTCGAACTCGAAATCGAACTCTATCTCCAGCTAAAACTCGAATTCGAACTAAATATCTCGGCCTCGAACTCTATCTGGAACTCGAAGTCTATCTCGAACCCGAACTAGAAATCGATCTCGAACTCGAGTTGGAGTTCGAGCTCCCGGCGGAGCACCAAGGCAAATTCCTTGTATGTGAATACTTGGCCAATAAACGTATTCATTCATTCATACATTCATTTAACTCGAACTCGAGCTCGAACTTGAACTCGAACTCGAACTCTATCTCGAACTCTATCTCGAACTCGAACTCGAACTCCAACTCCAACTTGAACTCGAACTCTATCTCGAACTCTCTCTCTAACTAAAACTCGAACTCGTACTATCTCGAACTCGAATTCGAAATATCTCGAAATCTTTCTCGAACTTGAACTCTATCTCGAACTCTATCTCGAACTATCTCAAACGCGAACTCGATCTCAAACTAGATCTCGTTCTCGAACTCGAACTTTATCTTGAATTCGATCTCAAAATTTATCTTGAACTCGAACTCTATCTCTAGCTCAAACTGGAATTCGAATTTGAACTATCCCGACCTCGAACTTTATCTCGAACTCGAAATCTATCTCGAACTCGAACTCGAAATCTATCTCGAACTCGAACTCGAATTCGACCTCGAACTCGAGTTGGATTTCGACTTACGGGCGGAGCACCAAGGCAAATTCCTTGTTTGTGAATACTTGGCCAATAAACTAATTCATTCATTCATTCATTCATTCCTTCAACTCGAACTCTCTCTCGAACTAAAACTCGAACTCGTACTCTATCTCGAACTCGAACTCTTATCTCGAACTCGAACACTATCTCGAACTCTATCTCGAACTATCTCGAACGCGAACTCGATCTCGAACTCAAACTCGAACTCTATCTTGAACTCGAACTCTATCTGGAACTTGCTCTCGAACTCGAACTCGATCTCGAACCCTATCTCGAACTCGAACTATCGCGAACTCGAGTTCCGGTTCGACTTTCGGGCGGAGAACCAAGGCTTAAATCTTGCGCAATAAACTTGGTGAATACTTAGTCAATAAACTTATACATCCTTTCATTCATTGAACTCGAACTCGATCTCCAACGAACTCGAACTCGAATTCTATCTCGAACTAGAACTCTTATTCTATCTCGAACGAACTTGAATTCGAACTCGAACTCTATCTCGATCGCTCTCTCTCTAACCAAAACTCGAACGTACTCTATCTCTAACTCGAACTCTTAGCTCGAACTCGAACTATCTCGAACTCTCTCTCGAACTCGAACTCTATCTCGATCTATCTCGAACGCGAACTCGATCTAAAACTCGATCTCAAACTGGAACTCTATCTTGAACTCGAACTCTATCTCTAGCTAAAACTCGAATTCAAACTCGAACTATGTCGACCTCGAACTCTATCTCGAACTCGAAATCTATCTCGAACTCGAATTCGAACTGGAACTCGAAATCTATCTCGAACTCGAACTCGAATTCGATCTAGAACTCGAGTTGGAGTTCGAGTTACGGGCGGAGCACCAAGGCAAATTCCTTCTATGTGAATATTGGCCAATAAACGTATTCATTCATTCATTCATTTAACTCGAGCTCGTTGCTGGAGCTCGAACTTGAACTGAACCCGAACTCTATCTCGAACTCGAACTATCTAGAACTCGAACTCTATATCCAACTCCAACTCGAACTTCAACTAGAACTCGAACTCGATCACGAACTCTATCTCGAACTCGAACTCGCTCTCGAACTCGCACTCGAACTCGTACTCTCTCGGATCGCAAAATCGAGTTGGAGTTCGACTTGCGGGCGGAGCACCAAGGCAAATTCCGTGTATGTGAATACATGGCCAGTGAACGTATTAATTCATTCATTCATTCAGTCAACTCGAACTCGAACTCGCTCTCGAACTCAAACGCGAACTCTATCTCGAACTCGATCTCGATCTCGAACTCGAACTCGAATTCGATCTCGAACTCGTTGGATTTCGACTTACGGGCGGAGCACCGAGGCAAACACCTAGTATGTGAATACTTGGCCAATAAACTTATTCATTCATTCATTCATTCATTCATTTAACTCGAACTCGAGCTCGAACTTGAACTCGAACTCGTACTCCATCTCGAACTCTATCTCGAACTCGGGTTGGAGTTCGACTTGCTGGCGTACCTACAAGGCAAATTCCTTGTATGTGAATACTTGGCCAATAAATTAATTAATTCATACATTCATTCATTCATTCATTCATTCAACCATTTATTCATTCATTCAACTCGAACTCGAGCTGGAACTCGTACTCTAGCTCGAACTCAATCTCGAACTATCTCGAACTCTATCTCGAACTATCGCGAACGCGAACTCGATCTCAAACTATCTCGAACGCGAACTCGATCTCAAACTCGATCTCGAACTCGATCGCAAAATGAACTATCTCGAACTCGAACTCTATCTCGAACTCGAACTATCTCGAACTCGAACTATCTCGAACTCGAAATTTATCTCGAAATCTATCTCTCTCTCTCCCTCGATCTCGAACTCGACCTCGACTCTATCTCGATCTCGAACCCTATCTCGAACTCGAACTATCTCGAACTCGAATTCGGGTTCGACTTTCGGGCGGAGCACCAAGGCAACAATCTTGGCCAATAAACTTGGTGAATACTTAGTCAATAAATGTATACATTCTTTCATTCATTCAACTCGAACTCGGGCTCGAACGAACTCGAACTCGAATTCTATCTCGAACTCTAACTCGAATTCGAACTCGAACTATATATATATCTCTCTCTCTCTAACTAAAACTCGAACTCGAACTCGTAGTCTATCTCGAACTCGAACCCTTATCTCGAACTCGAACTCGTACTCTCGAACGCTCTCTCGAACTCGAACTATCTCGAACGCTCTCTCGAACTCGATCTCGAACTATCTCGAATACGAACTCTATCTCGAACTCGTTCTCCATCTCTAACTCGAAATTGAACTTGAACTCGAACTCTATCTTGAACTCGAACTCTATCTCCAGCTCGAACTCTTTCTCGCTCGAACTCGAACTCAATCTCGAACTCGAACTCTATCTCGAACTCTAACTCTCTCTCGAACTCGAAATCTATCTCGAAATCTATCTCGAACTCTCTCGAACTATCTCGAACTCTCTCGAACTCTATCTCGAACTCTCTCTCTAACTAAATCTCGAACTCGAACTCGTAGTCTATCTCGAACTCGAACTATCTCGAACTCGAACACATCTCGAACTCGAAATATCTCGAACTCTCTCTCGAACTATCTCGAACGCGAATTCGATCTCAAACTCGATCTCGATCTCGAACTCGAACTTTAGTTTGAACTCGAACTCGAAAGCTATCTTGAACTCGAACTATTTCTAGCTAAAACTCGAATTCGTACTCGAACTATCTCGAACTATCTCGAACGCGAACTCGAACTCGAACTCGAACTATCTTGTATTCGAACTCTATATGGAACTCTCTCTCTAACTCGAACTCGATCTCGATCTCTATCTCGATCTCGAACTCAATCTCGAACTCAATCTCGAACTCGAACGCTATCTCGAACTGGAAATTTATCTCGAAATCTATCTCGAACTCTCTCTCGAACTCGATCTCGATCTCTATCTCAATCTCGAACCCTATCTCGAACTCGAACTATCGCGAACTCGAGTTCCGGTTCGACTTTCGTGCGGAGAACCAAGGCTTAAATCTTGCCCAATAAACTTGGTGAATACTTAGTCAATAAACTTATACATCCTTTCATTCATTCAACTCGAACTCGATCTCGAACGAACTCGAACTCGAATTCTATCTCGAACTAGAACTCTTATTCTATCTCGAACACGAACTCGAATTCGAACTCGAACTCTATCTCGATCTCTCTCTCTCTCTCACCAAACCTCGAACTCGTACTCTATCTCTAACTCGAACTCTTAGCTCGAACTCGAACTATCTCGAACTCTCTCTCGAACTCGAACTCTATCTCGATCTATCTCGAACGCGAACTCGATCTAAAACTCGATCTCAAACTGGAACTCTATCTTGAACTCGAACTCTATCTTGAACTCGAAATCTATCTCTAGCTAAAACTCGAATTCAAACTCGAACTATCTCTACCTCGAACTCTATCTCGAACTCGAAATCTATCTCGAACTGGAACTCGAATTCGATCTCGAACTCGAGTTGGATTTCGACTTACGGGCGGAGAATTGAACTCGAACTCTTTCACGAACTCTATCTCGAACTCGAAATCGAACTCGAACTCGAATTATTTTTTTTTAAATATTTTAATTTTATTAGAAGTAAGTACAATTGTATACAATCATCTTTTCATAATACATGTTATGTACAGCTTCTTATTTTTTATTATAGTATAGAAGAAAAATAAAAATAAATTAGATAATAAAGTATAGAAAAACGTGAGATATATAGTGTGTGAAGAAGAATAGAGAATGAAAGAAGAAAGTTAAAGAGTAGAAAATAGGAGAAAGAGAGTAAAAGAAAAAAGGAAGAAAAAGAAAAAAGAAGTAAGGAGATCCTATTTATAATCTTGACCATCCCTCGCCCAGTCACGAGACAGTTAGCTTTTACAATTGTGTTGCACCATATGATTCCAAAAAGACGTCAAATGGAGACCAACTCGTTATGAATTGGTCAGATTTATCTATTAGGAGGAATCGCATTTCCTCAAGATGTGCGGTGTCCAACATACTTGCAATCCACATTTTGAGCGTTAGTATTGGTGTATTTTTCCAAAATTTAAGTATTAATTTTTTTGCTATTATTAAACCATAATTAAAAAATAAATTTTGAGATGAATTCAATTTATTCCCATCTTCCATTACCCCAAATATAATCAATTCATTATTAGGTTCCATTTTTATCTTAAATAATATTGTAAATATTTCGAAAATATCACTCCAGAATATATAAAGTTTTATGCAGGAAACAAAAGAGTGTGTTATAGTTGCGTTTTGGGTTAAACACTTATCGCAAATGGGGGATATATTTGGATATAATTTATTTAATCTTCTTTTTGAATAATATAATCTATGTAAAATTTTTAATTGAACTAGATTATGTCTTCCATTAATCGAACATTTGTGTATGTATATCAAATACTTTTCCCATGTAACCTTCGTAATGTTTATCATTAATTCCCGTTCCCACTCTTCTCTAAGTACCTCTGTCGATGGTAGGTCTATATTTAAAATACTATTATATAAATATGATATTAATTTTTGTGCGTCAGCTTTAATATTCATTGCTTCTTCCAATAAATCAGGGGTTATTTTTTGATATCCTTGTATGTATTTCTTCGTGAAATCGCAAATCTGATATTTAAAATAATGGTTGTTTTTCAATTTAAATTTAAATTGTAATTGTTGAAATGATAATACATTTCCCATTTCATACATATCCCCGATCCTTTTAATTACTAAACTTTCCCATTGATTATATGTTTTGACAGATGGAATATAAACCAGAAAATAATTGCTTATTGATTAAAATATTATAACCAATTGTAAGAACTTATCCTATTAACAACTTAACAAGTTATGTAGGTTAGATTAGAATACTAACAAAAACAAAAATAAAAAATAATGAACTAACATACTAATATGAATTTTTAATAAATTGTAACCTTATCTATAAGTGGGAGGAGGAGATGAGAAACGAGCACCTGGCTTATGTCCAGGGGCACGTCTCGTTAACCCCTTCAACCAACAGTTGATTCTTATTGAAGTCAAAAATATTGGTTTAATAATTAAACTCCGATATATATATATGTTATAAGGAAATATCAGGGTAAAATTGTATTATATATCTGAATGTGAGGCCTCGTTTTAATATTTTAATATGTTATGATTAACTAAGAGAGCGGAGCTATTTGTGTAACAACGCAATGGAAGTCAAAACAAGGTTTTTTCCCACCTACAGGTGGGACACTCGCTACAGTGCCGACTATATTAGACACTGTAGCCTCACTTTTTTAGTTTTTTTTTACCACATAAAATCACTTGTTTGTGTTTTGTGTTTAGTGATAAGCGTAAAATGGACATACCAGCAAAATTTAATAATTCAAAAACTCCCCCAATACCTAAAGACCTGGGATATGGACGCACCACAAGATTCAAAGGTACTATAATTATTCAAAATGCATGACACCACACAAAAGAACCTAGGAGGAATCTCATTTTGTAGTTGGAATATAAGAGGTATTAACGAACCTATTAAAAGGGGTAAGATACTAGCTCAGCTGAAACTGTACAACTCTGACATTACCTTCCTACAAGAAACACACCTAAAACCTCAGGATCAAGTTAGACTGAGGGCGAAATGGATAGGTCAAACATACCATTCTTCATTTACTTCAAAATCTAGAGGCACGTCAATCATCATAAGAAAAGGTATACCATTTAAAGCAAAGAATATTATAACAGATATAGAAGGGAGATACCTAATAGTTAATGGAGAAATCCATGACACTCCACTTACTTTGGTAAATATATATGCCCCTAACTTTGATAACCCCCACTTTTTCAATAAAATTTTCAACATAATTGCAGTCAAACTATCAAAATGTTATAATAGGAGGAGACTTTAACTGTGTTTTAGATCCGTACTTAGATAAATCAAGTCAAAAACAGAGAGGGAATATGAAATCGAAAACTGGGGAACTCCTCAATACCTATATAAATAACACTAATATAGCAGATGTTTGGAGAATTGTTAATCCAACTGGCAGGGAATATTCGTTTTACTCAATGGTACATAAGACATACTCACGTATAGACTACTTTCTGCTGGATACAAAATTAAGCCCCCAAACATCTAATGCAATATACCATACAAATTCAATTTCAGACCATTCCCCACTAACTTTCTTTTTAAAACTGGAAGGATTGTCTAAGAATAAATCGTTCTGGAGATTTAATTCTCAAATTTTAAAAGATCCACAAGCGTATATATATTTAAAAGAACAAATGGAGGTCTTTTTTCAAACAAATGATACTTCAGATATATCGCCTACTTTATTTTGGGAATCTTTTAAAGCATACATTAGGGGTATTATAATTTCATATCAAGCTTTTCAAAATAAAAAGAATAAGAATGAACAAAGACAGTTAGAAGAACTTATTAGACAAATGGATATAGATAATGCTAAAGATCCATCAATAGATAAACATAATAAAATAATAATTTTAAAATTTAAATTAAATAAATTATTATCTGCCAAACTTATAAGACTTTTTCAAATTACAAAACAAGAGCACTTTGAATTTGGGGTTAAACCGCATAAACTTTTGGCTCGCCAGCTAAAAAAACGAGAAAAGGAACATACTATACCAAAGATCAAATCAGATAAAGGGGAATTATTAACAACCGAAGGATATTAATAAAAGATTTGCGCAATTTTACGAGAATTTGTATACATCTAAAACGATAATTGATTCCAATAATATCACAAAGTTCTTGGATACCTGTAATCTTCCAAAGTTAGAGCTGAAGGAACAAGAGGAACTGGGTGCACAAATCTCAATTAAGGAATTAGAAGATACAATAAACTCATTAAAGAATGGAAAAACACCAGGCCCTGATGGATTTACTAATGAATTTTATAAAAGCTTTTATGATAAACTAATACCAAGATTACAAAAAATGTACCAATACGCTTTTAAAAAACGAATACTACCTGATACATTAGCGGAATCAACGATTACATTAATACCTAAGAAAAATAAAGATTTAGAAGAACCTGGTTCATATAGAGCTATAGCATTGTTAAACACAGATCAAAAAATATTAGCGAAAACATTAGCTAGAAGATTAAGTAAATACATTAGTAAATTAATAAACCCAGATCAGACAGGGTTTATCCCTAAGAGATACTCTTCTAATAATATGAGACGTCTACTCAACATAATGCACTCACACAAATCTGAAGATCAAGAATTATCAATTATTTCGCTGGATGCTGAAAAAGCATTTGATCAAGTAGAATGGAATTATATGGATAAAGTATTACAAAAATTTCAACTGGGAGAGAATTTTATTTTATGGATTAAGTTACTATATAACAAACCTACAGCTAGAATACTAACTAATAACATATTATCCTCGAAATTTCAACTATCAAGGGGAAATAGACAAGGATGCTAATTATCACCACAGCTGTTTGCTCTCATTATTGAACCGCTAACAGAAAAAATTAGAATACACCCTGATATTCATGGATATAATACTAAAGAATCATATAATAAAATATCTTTATACGCGGATGATATATTACTGTATATAACAAAACCTCAAATCACTATACCAAATATATTAAATTTAATTGAAGACTTTGGATCTTTTTCTGGATATAGAATAAATTGGAATAAAAGTGAAATTATGTCAATAAAACCGAAAGATTCAACACATCTTTTAATATTCCCTTTTAAAATAGCTACAGAAAAATTTAAATATTTGGGAATCGAAATTACCAGAACATATCAAGGTATGTTCAGGGCAAATTTTGACCCCCTACTTAATAAATTAAATACACTAATTAAATTCTGGAAAACGCTCCCGATGTCTTTAATAGGCCGAATAAACGCAATAAAAATGATCTTTTTACCACAAATTTTATACCTATTTCAATCAATTCCTATATACATACCTAAGAAGTTTTTAAAAAAACTCGACTCAGATATCACTAATTTTATATGGGACTATAAATCACATAGAATACAAAAAACTCATCTGAATAAACCTAAAGTATTGGGGGGTTTAGCACTACCTAATTTTATGTATTATTATTGGTCAGTAAATATTAAAAACATGATTCAACTGATGGATAACTCCGCCCAGCAAGTAGACTGGATTGTAATGGAGAAAGAGGATTGCTCCTCTAGAAACATTGGAGCGATCCTCCTCTCTCCAATGAAACTGAATAACATAAATTATAATAAGAACCCAATTATTCATAGTACAATCCGTATTTGGAAACAAATAAAACAAAATTTAAAATTAAGAAATGTATCACTTTTATTACCTATAGTCAATAACCCTTCGTTTAGTCCTTCTATTATAGATAAAGCTTATACACAATGGGATAGACTAGGAATTAAAACGCTTGGTGACTTGTATGAAACTGGAAAATTACTTTCATTTCAACAATTACAAATAAAATATAAACTCGGAAATAATCAATATTTTAAATATTTTCAAATATGCGACTATTTGAAAAAATATACAAAAGATCATTATAATAACCCAGTAGATGTATTGGACGAGGCAATGCAGATAAAAGCGGAATCAGCAAACTTAATATCATATTTGTATAATATTATTTTAAATGTACAAATACCACCTACGGAGGGTATCAGAAGAGACTGGGAACAAGAGTTAGCTATTAAAATGTCAAAGGAAAGTTGGAATGAATACTTATTAAACGTGCATAAATGCTCGATTAATGTAAGACACACTTTAATACAATTTAAAATTTTACATAGATTATATTATTCGAAAACTAAAATTCATAAAATTTTCCCAAATGTATCATCTATTTGTGATAAATGTCAATCCCAAGAAGCTACTATAGCGCACTCATTCGTCTTCTGTACAAAAATCCAAAAATTTTGGAATGACATTTTTGAAATTTTTACAAAGTTATTTAAAACAAGAATGATACCCAAAGCAGAATGGATTATCTTCGGAATAACGGAAGATGATCCAGAACTAAATGTGTTTCAAAAGAAATTAATGGACTATGGGTTAATAACTGGAAAAAAGCTAATTCTAAAATTTTGGAAGAAGGCTCCAATACCAACTATAAATATGTGGATTTCAAATATGTTTGAAACATTACACCTAGAAGAGATAAGACTCCTCCTAGCAGGTAAACCAGATCACTTCCACCTGACGTGGTCTGCATTTATAGAATTATTACAAACATAGGGTGCAAAAGTACTTTAAAAAAAAATAAAAAAATTGAGGTCAGGTAAGGTGGGATGATAGTTGAAGAGTTGGTATGTCCTATTTACGTAATGCTCAAAAAAATATTTGTTTTTCTTTTTTTTTCCTCTCTCTCTTTCTCTTTTTTTTCCTACGGCCTATTTCTTAACTCTTTTTCTTTTGTTTTTAATTTCGCTCTTATAGGGTCTTCGTCCTTTTTTGTTGTTACATTTTCTACACTTTTCTACACTTTCACTTTTTCTTTCACTTTCTTCTTTCTTGCAATCTTTTCCTTTTCTAGTGTAAAAAAATAAATAAAGGGAGTACATTAATTGTAAGAAGATATAAATGACGAGTATTAATGTATGTGGTTGTAATGTAATGTACTTCTAATAAATAAAAATAAAAAAAAAAATAAAAAAAAAAAAAGATTATATGTTTTGTCAATAAGAGATGGTTTAAATAAAGGATTATTCGCTATTGGTATTAACAATGATAATTTTTTTAATTTTAAAGATAATTTTAATTGTTTCCATATTCTTATTGTATCATGTCTAATTGGGTTCTTCTTATATATTGTATTGTTCAGTTTTTTCGTGGAGAAGAGGATCGTTGCTATATTACAAGGAAAACAATCCTCTTTCTCCATTTTTATCCATTCTGTCTGTTGGTAGAACTGTCCAACCAGTAAATTATATTCTTAATATGCACTGCCGAATAATAATACAGAAAATTCTGGAGTGAAAGTCCCCCGACATCTCTTGGTTTAAATACGTTTTTTTTTAAATTCTATGTGATTTATAATCCCAAATAAAATTAGTAATAATAGAGTCTAATTCTTTTTAAAGTATTTTGGTATATATACTGGTATAGACTGACATAGGTATAATAGTTGTGGTAGAAAGATCATTTTTATAGCATTTATTCTACCTATTAATGATAAAGGAAGTGTTTTCCAAAATTTAATCAGTATATTTAATAAAGGTATAAAATTTGTTTAATAAAGGTATAAAATTAGCATTGAATAATGCTTTTATATTTTCCAGTAATCTGATTACCCAAATATTTAAATTTTTCTGTTGCTGTTTTAAAGGGGAACTTCAGTAAGTGTGTAGATTCTTGAGGTTTTAACGTCATGATTTCACTTTTATTCCAATTTATTCTATATCCAGAAAAGAACCCAAATTCCTCTATTATGTTTAATAAATTTGGTATGCTCGTTTGTGATTTTGTAATATATAAAAGAATATCGTCTGCATATAGTGAAATTTTATTATTTGAGTCCCTAGTATTATAACCCTGAATATTCGGATGACTTCTTATACTTTCAGCCAAAGGTTCTATCATAAGGGCAAATAGCAGGGGTGATAACGCCTATTACCCCTTGATAATTGAAATTTTTGAGATAACATATTATTAGTTAATATTCTTGCCATCGGTTTATCATATAATAATTTTACCCATGTAATAAAATTCTCTCCCATATTAATTTTTTGCAATACTTTGTATAAATACTGCAATTCTACCTGATCAAATGCTTTCTCTGCATCCAGAGAAATAATTGATATATCTTCTTCCTCCACTTTATCTGAGTACATTATATTAAACAGGCGTCGCAAATTATTAAATGA
Source organism: Malacoraja senta (assembly GCA_038087875.1). Lineage (NCBI taxonomy): Eukaryota > Metazoa > Chordata > Chondrichthyes > Rajiformes > Rajidae > Malacoraja > Malacoraja senta. Next base: position 1,346,013 of record JAXLNO010000385.1, on the reverse strand, counting down.
ATATCTTTTGGGTATAAACCCCATTTGATCAGGGTTTATCAATTTACTAATATATTTGCTTAGTCTTCTTACTAAAGTCTTTGCTAGAATTTTCTGGTCTGTATTTAAAAGTGAAATCGTTCTATATGAGCCCGGATCCTCTAAATCTTTATCTTTTTTTGGAATAAGCGTAATAGTTGATTCTGCTAATCTTTCAGGTAGTTTATTTTCTTTAAAAGCGTGAGTATATAAATTAAATAAATAAGGAGTCGTTATCTCATGATTTTTTAAATAAAATTCATTACTAAAACCGTCTGGTCCCGGTGTCTTACCATTTGTCAACGATTTTATTGTTTTACCTATTTCTTCGATTGTAATTTAAGCTCCAAGTTCCTCTTACATAGATACATAGAAAATAGGTGCAGGAGTAGGCCATTTGGCCCTTCGAGCCTGCACCGCCATTCAATATGATCATGGCTGATCATCCAACTCAGTATCCCGTACCTGCCTTCTCTCCATACCCCCTGATCCCTTTAGCCACAAGGGCCACATCTAACTCCCTCTTAAATATAGCCAATGAACTGGCCTCAACTACCCTCTGTGGCAGAGAGTTCCAGAGATTCACCACTCTCTGTGTGAAAACGTTTTTCCTCATCTCGGTCTTAAAGGATTTCCCCCTTATCCTTAAGCTGTGACCCCTTGTCCTGGACTTCCCCAACATCGGGAACAATCTTCCTGCATCTAGCCTGTCCAACCCCATAAGAATTTTGTACGTTTCTATAAGATCCCCTCTCAATCTCCTAAATTCTAGCGAGTATAAGCCAAGTCTATCCAGTCTTTCTTCATATGAAAGGCCTGACATCCCAGGAATCAGTCTGGTGAACCTTCTTTGCACTCCCTCTATGGCTATAATGCCCTTCCTCAGATTTGGGGCTATAATGTCCTTCCTCAGATTTGGGGCTATAATGTCCTTCCTCTTGTTCCAAAAGGTCAAGTTTTGGAAGATTACAATTATCTAAACATTTCTTGATTTTACTATCTTCTATTTTAGTTTTTGATGTATATAAATTTTGATAAAATTGAGCAAATCTTTTATTAATATCTTTAGGTAGTATTAGTAATTCACCTTTCTCTGATTTAATTTTATTTATAGTATTTTATTTTTCTTGTTTTTCAGTTGACGAGCTAAAAGCTTATGTGGTTTGTCACCAAACTCAAAATGTTCCTGTATTATAATTTGGAATAATCATATTACTCTTGCCGATAGAATTCGATTGTTTAAATTTCAGTAATATTATCTTATTATGTTTATCTATAGTGGAGTCTTTAGCATTATCTAACTCTAACTGTCTAATTTCTTGTTCTAGCAACATTTGTTCTGTCTTATTCTTTTTATTTTGAAAGATTTCGTATGAAATTATAATTCCTCTAATAAATGCCTTAAAAGTTTCCCATAATAAAGAAGGCGAGGTACCTGGCATATCATTTGTATCAAAAAATAGTTTCATTTGTTGTTTTAAATATTGATAACCTTGTATGTCATTTAAAATATGTGTATTAAACCGCCCCAAATTTTTTTTACCCAGCATTCCCTCGAATTTTACTGAAAATGTCAGTGGAGAGTGATCAGAAATACTACTAATGTGGTACGTTGGATTAATTGTATATGGCATTAATTTCATATCCACTAAAAAATAATCAATTCTTGAATAAGTTTTATGTACCGAAGAGTAAAACGAGTATTCCATTCCAGCTGGATTAGCAGATCTCCATACATCTATTATATTAGTATTTTTTATATATGTATTTAAAAGTTCACTAGTCTTAGATTTTAAATTACTCCTCTTTTGTTTTACTGATTTGTCTAGATACGGATCTAAAACACAATTGAAGTCCCCTCCTTTTATCACATTCTGATAATTAAACTCTGATATATCTATAATTTTATCAAAAAATTTGGGGTTGTCAAAGTACGGAGCGTAAATATTTATCATAGTTAGTGGGGTTGCATAAATTTCTCCCGAAACTATAATATACCTTCCCTCTTTATCTGATATAGTATTCTTTAATTTAAAAGGTATACCTTTTCGGATAAGAATAGCCGTACCTCTAGATTTAGAAGTAAATGACGAATAATATGTTTGACCTATCCACTTCGCCTTTAATCTCATTTGTGTTTGTTGTTTCATGTGAGTTTCCTGTAAAAACATTATGTCGCTGTTCATAGATTTTAGTTGAGCAACAATTTTACCCCTCTTAATTGGTTCATTCGCACCCCTTATATTCCAACTACAGAATGTAATTCCTCCATTCTTTATTTGTCTATCGTCTTGCATTATATATCAAAATAGTATTCCTGAATCATATGGTGCAACCAAATACCTCAGAGTTCTGGGTGTTGGGAGGTCATGCCAAATGTTTAGATTTATATAGCATCTCCTTCTTGTGTAGTGCCTTTGGAAAAGAAAAGAAAGATGTGATATAAAATTGATTACAAAAAAAGTGAGCGACTAAAAGTCTTTATAGTGAAAAAAAAGTGCTCTTAAGATATCTAAGAAAATATATCTTAAAGACGAATGGCCACCTAAGGTGGCGAAAAATGTATAGACTTCCGTTGATGTTGTTATACATTGAGCTCCAACTCCTTAATAGATCCTCATAAAAAGCTACAGACCGTTACATATTTTATCTTTGCTTATATAAATTTGTCAAACCAACCCCAATAAAAACCGAAAAAAATTAACAAAAAAAATCAAAGGGAGACATAAAAAATGAAAAAAAAACGAATATAAAACACAACCTAAGTTCAATTTTATAAGTATATATGCCCTTCCAATTTATCTAACCTTAATCTAGTCTAAGCTTTACCATATATATCCACCCAGAATTCTTACACATACAAACAGGTACCAAGGGGTTAAACAAAACCTCACTACAGGATCTCTTCCAGTTATATGCTGCAACTCCTACCCACACTACAACAAAAAAGGTATGTTAGTAGTGTTATAGACGTTTTAGTGACTTAAATCATAATTATATACACTCCCATTATCTCCTTCCCCCTCATGATTTATTCATGATTTATTCATATTTACTACATACATTCACAAATAATTAGTATTGTTAAATTTGTTAAAGTCGTTAATTATTTATAATTGGAGTATAAAAAATAAAAATCTTCTTAAATCAGCAGATTTTATATCCCATGTTGTTCCATGTCCATTATACATTCCCTCATTAATTCTGTGTCTTCAACGTCTTTTGTTTATCTTTAAGCTTTTCATTCAAGGTGAAATATAGACAGTACTCTCCCAAACACATTCCAGACAGATAAGCTTGCTAACTGTCAGGAAAATTCCGCCATATTAACCAGTCCTAAAAGTTAAACAGATCATTCTTCATCCACTTCACCAGATGTTTTCTTTACGATATCCTCTGCACATTTAAACGCTTTTTCGAGTGCCATTATGAGTAATCTTCATTTTAGCTGGATAAACAATTCCATATCTCACATCGCGTATCCCTTTCAGAATATTTCTTGTCTGTGTAAACAAGTTCCTTCTCTGGACGACCTCCGGGGGGTAATCCCGGAAAAATCGAATATTCTCCCCACGATATGTCAGATTCTCCCCATGAGTAATTTTTTTCAATACAAATTCCACTGAAGAGATATCGAGGAATTTCACAATTATCTGTCTTGGAGGAGCATTTGCCTCTCTTGAAACACGTCCAACTCTGTGAGCGACATCTATTCTTGGTGCTCCCGGCAGTTCAAAAACATCTTTGAGTAAGTCAGTAACAAAAGTACATGTTTGAGATCCATGACCCTCTCGTCCTTCTCACTCCAACAATTCTCAAATTCTGCCTTCTCGATCTTGCTTCCAAGTCCAGACATTTATCCGTCATTTTTACGTTTTTCTTCTTCAGTTTTTTGTGATATTTTCAAACTCTTTATTTCAGTGGCCATTACTTTCATTTCATTCTCCATCTCTTCCATTAACTCATCCAGCTTTCCCATATTATCCTTAACATCAGTGAATTTCTTATTATAGTCATTTGCCAGTCTAGCAGATTATAATTTTTTATCAGCCTCCTTATGTTGTTTATTCAGCTCCTTTAACTCACCGTAAGCTGTATACATTTTTTGAAAAATTCTCTCCATATTAGTCTCGATACTCTGCTTATTACTCTCCATATTAGACTCCATACTCTGGATCTTTTCCAGTGTAGCATTGATTGTAGCAGACATTTCTAAAAGCATTTGCTTTACCTCCTTCTCCTTCTTGTCTCCTTTTGCAGCCATTTCAAGCAGAGATCCTTGGCTGTCGAATTCTTCTTCTTCTCAGCCTTGTGAGCCTTTTTCTGTCGTTTGCAGAGTATCCAAGACTTTCTCGAGTTGGAGACTTATGGTGTTCTTCTTGGGTGCTCGTGAGCCTTTTTCTCTTCTCATTTAAAATTCACGATTTTTAGCGTTAAACTCCCGTTTTTCGCGTCGCCTTCTGATGATGTCACCCTTACGCAACGCCAAGCAGCTCCGGTGAGTTTTTTAAATCGGTAATGATTTAGAAAACAGCTTTTTAACGGTTTTTAACAGTTGTTGCCGGAGAGGAGCTCAATGTGACGCCTTCAGTGCTCCATAGCGCCATCGGAAGTCCGAACTCGAACTCGAGCGCGAACTCGAAATTGAACTAGAACTCGAACTCTATCTCTAACTCGAATTCGAACTCTCTCTCTCTCTCTCTCTCTCTCTCTCTCTCTCTCTCTCTCTCTCTCTATCTCTAACTCGAATTCGAACTCTCTCTCTCTCTCTCACTCACTCTCTCTCTCTCTCTCTCTCTCTCTCTCTCTCTCTCTCTCCAACTCGATCTCGAACACGATCTCGAACTCGTACTCGAACTCGAAGTCGAACAAAATCTCGAGCTCAAACTCTATCTCGAACGAGAACTCTATCTCGAACTCCAACTCCAATTCCAATTCGAACGAACTCGATCTCGAACTCTTTCAGGAACACGATCTCGACCTCGAACACTATCTCGAACTCTAACTCTCCAGAAGTATATGTCGAAATCACTCCCCAACTCGAACTCCAACTCTATCTCGAACTCGATCTCGAACTCGAACTATGACGAACTCTCAATCGAACGCGAACACGAACTGGAATTCGAACTCGAACTCGAACTCTATCTCGAACTCTCTCTCGAACTCGAACTCGAACTCGAACTCTGTCGAACGCGTACCAACTCCAACTCGAAATTGAACTCGAACTCTTTCACGAACTCTATCTCGAACTCGAAATAGAACTCGAACTCGAACTCGAATTCTAACTCGAACTATCTCGAACTCGAACTCTATCTCGAACTCGATCTCGAACTCGTACTCGAATTCGAACCCGAACTATAACTCGAACTCGATCTCTAACTCGAACTATCTCGAAGTCGAACTCTATTTCGAACTCGAACTCGAACTCTCTCGAACGCGAATTCTATCTCGATTTCGAGGTTGATTTCTACTTGCGGGCGGAGCACCAAGGCAAATTCCTTGTTTGTGAATACTTGGCCAATAAACTTATTCATTCATTCATTCATTCAACTCGAACTCGAGCTCGAACTTGAACTCGAACTCGAATTCTATATCGAACACGATCTCGATCTCGAACTCGAATTCGAACTCTATCTCGAACTCGAATTCGAACTCGAATTCTATCTTGAACTCTATCTCGAACTCTATCTCAAACTCGAACTCGAATTCGAACTCGAACTCTATCTCGAACTCTATCTCGAACTCTCTCGAACGCGAACTCGATCTTAAACTATCTCAAACTCGATCTCGAACTCGAACTTTATCTTGAAATCGAACTCGAACTCTATCTTGAACTCGAACTATCTCCAGCTAAAACTCGAATCCGAACTCGAACTATCTCGACATCGAACTTTATCTCGAACTCGAAATCTATCTCGAACTCGAACTCGAATTCGATCTCGAACCCGAGTTGGATTTCGACTACGGGCGGAGCACCAAGGCAAACACCTAGTATGTGAATACTTTGCCAATAAACATATTCATTCATTCATTCATTCATTCATTCATTTAACACGAACTCGAGCTCAAACTTGAACTCGAACTCTATCACGAACTCTATCTCGAACTCGAACTCTATCTCCATCTCGAACTCGATCTCAAACTCGAGTTCGAGTTCGATTTGCGGGCGGAGCATCAAGGCAAATTCCTTGTATGTGAATACTTGGCCTATAAACTTATTCATTCATACCTTCATTCATTCATTCAGTCAACTCGAATCGAACTCGATCTCGAACTCGTACTCTATCACGAACTCGAACTCTCTCGAACTCGAACTCTTATCTCGAACTATCGCGAACTATCTCGAACGCGAACTCGAACTCTATCTTGAACTCGAAGTCTATCTCGAACCCGAACTCGAAATCGATCTCGAACTCGAGTTGGAGTTCGAGTTACCGGCGGTGCACCAAGGCAAATTCCTTGTATGTGAATAGTTGGCCAACAAACGTATTCATTCATTCATACATTCATTTAATTCGAACTCCAACTCCAACTCCAACTCCAACTTGAACTCGACCTCTGTCTCGAACTCGCTCTCGAACTCTCTCTCTAACTAAAACACGAACTCGTACTCTATCTCGAACTCGAATTCGAAATATCTCGAACTGTCTCTCGAACTTGAACTCTATCTCGAACTCTATCTCGAACTATCTCAAACGCGCTCGCTCTCAAACTCGATCTCGTTCTCGAACTCGAACTCTATCTTGAACTCGAACTCAAAATCTGTCTTGAACTCGAACTCTATCTCTAGCTAAAACTCGAATTCGAATTCGAACTATCCCGACCTCGAACTTTATCTCGAACTCGAAATCTATCTCGAACTCGAACTCGAAATCTATCTCGAACTCGAGTTGGATTTCGCCTTACGGGCGGAGCACCAAGGCAAATTCCTTGTTTGTGAATACTTGGCCAATAAACTTATTCATTCATTCATTCATTCATTCATTCATTCATTCATTCATTCATTCATTCATTCATTCAACTCGAACTCTCTCTCGAACTAAAACTCGAACTCGAACTCGTACTCTATCTCGAACTCGAACTCTTATCTCGAACTCGATCTCGAACTCTATCTCGAACTATCTCGAACGCAAACTCGATCTCGAACTCGAACCCGAACACTATCCTGATCTCAATCTCTATCTCGATCTCAAACTCTATCTCGAACTCGAACTCTATCTCGAACTCGAAATCTATTTCGAAATCTATCTCGAAGTCGAACTCTATCTCGAACTCTCTCTCGATCTCGAACTCGATCTCGATCTCTATCTCGATCTCGAACCCTATCTCGAACTCGAACTATCTCGAACTCGAGTTCGGGTTCGACTTTCGGGCGGAGCACCAAGACAACAATCTTGGCCAATAAACTTGGTGAATACTTAGTCAATAAACGTATACATTCTTTCATTCATTCAACTCGAACTCGAACTCGAATTCTATCTCGAACTCTAACTCGAATTCGAACTCGAACTATATCTCGAACTCTCTCTCTAACTAAAACTCGAACTCGAACTCGTAGTCTATCTCGAACTCGAACTCTTATCTCGAACTCGAACTCGAACTATCTCGAAATCTCTCTCGAACTCGAACTCTATCTCGAACTATCTCGAACACGAACTCGATCTCGAACTCGAATTCGAACGTGAACTCGAACTCTATCTTGAACTCGAACTCTATCTCTCGCTCGAACTCGAACTCAATCTCGAACTCTAACGCTATCTCGAACTCTAACTCTCTCTCGAACTTGAAATCTATCTCGAAATATCTCTCTCTCTCTCTCTCTCTCTCTCTCTCTAACTAAATCTCAAACTCGTACTCTATCTCGAACTCGAACTATCTCGTACTCGAACACTTATCTCGAACCCGAAATATCTCGAACTTTCTCTCGAACTTGAACTCTATCTCGAACTCTATCTCGAAATATCTCTAACGCGAACTCGATCTCAAACTCGACCTCGATCTAGAACTCGAACTTTATCTTGAACTCGAACTCGAAATCTATCTTGAACTCGAACTCTATTTCTAGCTAAAACTCGAATTTGAACTCGAACTCTATCTCGAACTCTATCTCGAACTATCTCGAACGCGAACTCGAACTCGATCTCGAGCTCTATCTTGAACTCGAACTCGAACTATCTTGAACTCGAACTCTATATGGAACTCTCTCCCTAACTCTAACTCGATCTCGATCTCTATCTCGATCTCGAACTCTATCTCGAAGTCGAACTCAATCTCGAACTCGAGCTCTATTTCGAACTCGAAATTTATATCGAAATCTATCTTGAACTCTCTCTCGAACTCGAACTCGACCTCGATCTCGATCTCAATCTCGAACGCGATCTCGAACTCGAACTATCGCGAACTCGAGTTCGGGTTCGACTTTCGGGCGGAGAACCAAGGCATAAATCTTGCCCAATAAACTTGGTGAATACAGTCAATAAACTTATACAATCCTTCATTCATTTAACTCGAACTCGAGCTCGAACGAACTCGAACTCGAATTCTATCGAACTCGAACTCGAATTCTAACCCGAACTCGAACTCGAATTCGAACTCGAACTCTATCTCGAGCTCTCTCTCTAACCAAAACTCGAACTCGAACTCGTACTATATCTCGAACTCGAACTCTGATCTCGAACTCGAACTATCTCGAACTCGAACTCTACCTCGATCTATCTCGGACGCGAACTCCATCTAAAACTCGATCTCGAACTGGAACTCTATCTTGAACACGAACTCCATCTTGAACTCGAACTTTAGCTAAAACTCGAATTCAAACTCGAACTCTATCTCGACCTCGAACTCTATCTCGAACTCGAAATCTATCTGGAACTCGAACTCGAATTCGATCTCGAACTCGAGTTGGATTTCGACTTACGGGCGGAGCACCAAGGCAAATTCCTTGTATGTGAATACTTGGCCAATAAACGTATTCATTCATTCATTCATCCATTCATTCATTCATTCAACTCGAACTCGAACTCGAACTCTATCTCGAACTTGAACTCGAACTCAAACGAATTTGAACTTGAACTCGAACTATATCTTGAACTCGAACCAATTCGAACTCGAACATCAACTCGAACTCTCACTAATTCTATCACGACTCGAACTCTATCTCTATCGACTTGCGGGCGGAGCACCAAGACAAACTCTTTGTATGTGAATACATGGCCAATAAACTTATGCATTTATTCATTCATTCATTCATTTATCTCGAACTCTCTCGAACTCTATCTTGAACTCGTACTCGAGCTCGAATTGTATCTCGTACTCGAACTCTATCTCGAACTCGAACGCGAACTCCAACTCCAACTCCAAATCGAACTTGAACTCGAACTGTATCTCGAATTTTATCACGAACTCTATATCTATCTCGAACTCTTTCGCGAACTCGAATACGAACTCGAACTCGAACTCTATCTCGAACTCGAACTATCTAGAACTCGAACGCGAACTCGACCTCATATTCTATCTCGAACTCGAGTTGGAGTTCGACTTACGGGCGGAGCACCAAGGCAAATTCCTTGTATGCGAATACTTGGCCAGTAAACTTATTCATTCATTCATTCATTCATTCATTCATTCAACTCTAACTCGAGCTCGAACTTGAACGCGAACCCGAACACTATCTCGAACTCGAACTCTATCACAAACTTTATCTCGAACTCGAAATCTATCTCGAATTCCAAGTCTATCTCGAAATCTCTCTAGAATTCGAACTCTATCTCGAACTCGATCTCGAACTCGAATTCGAATTCGAACTCTAACGCTATCTCGAACTCTCTCCCAAACTCGAACTCGAACTCGATCTCGAACTCCAACTCCAACTCCAACTCCAACTTGAACTCGAACTCTAACACGAACTCTATGACGAACTCCATCTCGAACTCGAAAACTATCTATCTCGAACTCGAGTTGGAGTTCAAGTTACGGGCGGAGCACCAAGGGAAATTCCTTGTATGTGAATACTTGGCCAATAAACGTATTCATTCATTCATTCATTCAATCATTCATTCATTCATTTAACTCGAACTCGAGCTCGAACTTGAACTCTAACTCGAACTATCTCGAACTCGAATTCTATCTCGACCCTCAAATCTATCTCGAACTCGAACTCCAACTCCAACTTGGATTTATGAAGGGTAAATCATGCTTGATTAATCTACTGGAATTTTTTGAAGATGTAACTAGGAAAATGGACAAGGGAGAGCCCGTGGATGTAGTGTGCCTGGACTTTCAGAAAGCATTTGATAAGGTCCCACATAGGAGATTAGTGGTCACAATTAGGGCACATGGTATTGGGGGTAGAGTGCTGACATGGATAGAGAAGTGGTTGGCAGACAGGAAACAAAGAATAAGGATTAACGGGCCCCTTTCAGAATGGCAGGCTGTGACGAGTGACGTACCGAAAGGCTCGGTGCTGCGACCTCAGCTATTTATAATATACATCAATGATTTGGATGAAGGGATTCATAGTAACATTAGGCAATTTGCAGATAACACAAAGCTGGGTGGCAGTGTGAACTGGGCGGAGGATGCTATGAGAATGCAGGGTGACTTGGACAGGTTAGGGAGTGGGCAGATGCATGGCAGATGAAGTTCAATTCGGATAAATGTGAGGTTATCCACTTTGGTAGCAAAAAACAGAAGGCAGATTTCTATCTAAATATCGTCAAGTTGGGAAACGAGGAAGTACAACGGGATCTGGGGGTCCTTGTACACCAGTCTATGAAAGTAAACATGCAGGTACAGCAGGCAGTGAAGAAAGCGAATGGCATGTTGGCCTTTATAACAAGAGGAATCGAATATAGGAGCAAAGAGGTCCTTCTGCGGTTGTACAGAGCCCTAGTGAGACCACAACTGGAATATTGTGTGCAGTTTTGGTCCCCTAATTTGAGGAAGTACATTCTTGCTATTGAGGGAGTGCAGCGCAGTTAATTCCCAGGATGGAGCAGCTGGGCTTGGACACTTTGGAGTTTAGAAGGAAGAGAGGATATCTCATTGAAACATACAAGATTGTTAAGGGCTGGGACACGCTAGAGGCAGGAAATATGTTCCCGATGTTGGGGGAGTCCAGAACCATGGACCACAGTTTAATAATAAGGTGTAAGCCATTTAGAACGGAGACGAGAAAACGCTTTTTCTCACAGTTAGTGGTGAGTCCGTGGAATTCTCTGCCTCAGAGGGCGGTGGAGGCAGGTTCTCTGGATGCTTTCAAGAGAGAGCTAGATAGGGATCTTAAAAATAGCGGAGTCAGGAGATATTGGGAAAAGGCACGGGGTACTGATTGGGGATAATCAGCCATGATCACATTAAATGGCGGTGCTGGCTCGAAGGGCCAAATAGCCTACTCCTGCACCTATTGTCTATTATCTATTGTCTATTGTCTATTGTACTCGAACTCGAATTCGAGTTTTAGCTAGAGATAGTTCGAGTTCAAGATAGAGTTCGAGTTAACTATCACGAATATCTTGAACTCGAACTCTAACTCGAACTATCACGAATATCCCAAACTCGAACTCGACTTGAGGGCGGAGCATCAAGGCAAATTCATTGTACGTGAATACATGGTCAATAAAGTTATTCATTCATTTATTCATGCATTCAGTCAACTCTCTCTCTCTCTCTCTCTCTCTCTCTCTCTCTCTCTCTCTCTCTCTCGAACTCAAACTCGAACTCTATTTTGAACTCCATCTCGATCTCGAACTCGAATGCGAATTTGAACTCGAACTCTATCTTGAACGCGAACTATCACGAACTCTAACTCTCTCTCGAACTCGAAATCGATCTCGAGATCTATCTCGAACTCGCTCTCGAACTCTCTCCCGAACTCTATCTCTAACTCTCTCTCTAACTAAAACTCGAACTCGAACTCTTATCTCGAACTCGAAATATCTCGAAATCTCTCTCGAACTTGAACTATCTCGAACTATCTCGAACGCAAACTCGATATCAAACTCGATCTCGAACTTTATCTTGAACTCGAACTCGAACTCTATCTTGAACTCGAACTCTATATCTAGCTAAAACTCGAATTCGAACGAACTATCTCGACCTCGAACTTTATCTCGAAATCGAAATCTATCTCGAACTCGAACACGAAATCTATCTCGAACTCGAATTCGAATTCGATCTTGAACTCGAGTTGGATTTCGACACGGGCGGAGCACCAAGGCAAACTCCTTGTACGATAAACGTGGCAAATAAACATTCATTCATTCATTCATGCATTCCGTCAACTCTAACTCTAACTCGAACTCTCTCTCGAACTCAAACTCGAACTCTATCTCGAACTCGATCTCGATATCGAATTCGAATTCGCACTCGAACTCGTACTCTATCTCGAACACGATCTCGAACTCGAGTTCGTGTTCGAGTACGACTTGCGGGCGGAGCACCAAGGCAAATTCTTTTTTGAGGCAGCGACGCCGGTAAATCCCTTCAATGGTGGGGAGGTCACAGCCGGTGATGGACTGGGTAGTTGTCGAACCAGGCCATGATGCAACCAGACAATATGTTCTCCTCTTTACACTTGTAGATGTTCAAGAGAATCCTCTTTGACACACCGAATCTCCGTAAGTAGATTCAGGAAGTAGAGGCGTTGATATGCTTTATTTATAATTGCATCAGTCTGCTGGGTCCAGGAAAGATCTTCGGAAATATGCACGCCAGGAATTTGAAAATGTTCACTCTCTCCACCATCGTCCCGTTGATATAAACGGGATTGTGGAACCTCATTCTTCCTCTTCCAAAGTCCACAATCAGTTCATTGGTTTTACTGATATTGAGAGCCAGGTTATTGTGCTGGCATCATTTGGCCAATCGGTCGATCTCACTTCTTTCACACTCATCACCATCTGTAATTCACAATGGTGGTGTTGTCGATGAGCTTGAAGATGGAGTTCGCACTGTGGGGGGTACGCAGCCTTTGGGTTGTGCCAGGACCAGCCTCTCGAAGCACTTGGCGATGATGGGAGTAAGTGCAACTGGGCGGAAGTCGTTGAGGCTTGCCGCAGTGGAGTGTTTTCGCGGATGGAGGTGGATTTAAGGCACGTGGGCACAACTGCTTGGGCAAGTGACAGGTTGAAGATGTCAGTCCAGACGTCTGTCAGCTGCGCAGCACAGGCCATGAGGACGCGCCCGGGGATGCCGTCAGGGCCAGCAGCCTTACGTGCATTAGTCCTACTCAGTGCCATGTACACGTCGTAGGGGGTGAGTGAGAGGGGCTGGTGATCGGCAGGGAGCACCGCCTTGATGGCCATCTCTAGATTGTCCCTATCGAAGCGGCCATAGAAGTGGTTAAGCTCTTCAAGGAAGGAGGCGTTGCTGGATGTGGGGGTGGTGTTGGTGGGTCTAAAGTCCGCGATGGCCTGGATGCCTTGCCACATGCGTCGGGGGTCGGAGTTGTTGTTGAAGTGCTCCTCAATCCTGAGCTTATGGCAGTGCTTGGCCTTCTTTATGCCCCTCTTCAGGTTAGCCCTGGATGAACTATAGGCTCGGGCATCGCCTGACCTGAAAGCGGTGTCCCGTGCTTTCAGCAGTAGCCTGACCTCGCTGTTCATCCATGGCTTCTGATTCGGGAATATGGTCACCTGTTTGAGGGAGGTGACACTGTTGATGGTGGAGTTTATAAAGTCCAGAACAGCGGATGTATAGGAGTCAATGTCCGTGTGGGAGTCAAGGGTGGCCTGGGCTGCAAACGCCTTCCAGTCAGTGTTTCCAAAACACTGCTGAAGTGTGGAGTCCGCCTCCTCTGACCAGACTTTAATTGTCCTCACAGTGGGGTTAACCCGTCTGATGCGTGTGGAGTACTTTGGGAGCAGGAACAATGAGAGGTGATCAGACTGTCCAAGGTGAGGGAGGGGGACGGCTTTGTAAGCTTCAGCCATGTTGGTGTAGACTTTGTCCAGTGTCTTGTCTTCTCTAGTGGCGAAGGAGACATGTTGGTGGAATTTGGGGAGTACAGTCTTCAGGTTGGAGTGATTGAAGTCACCCGCAACAATGAATGCTGCCTCGGGGTTGTGAGTCTGTTGCTTGCTAATGGCAGTATGCAGATCTTTCATTGCAAGCTTGGCATTAGCTTCAGGAGGAATATAGGCTGCAGTCACAACAGTGGAGGTAAACTCTCTGGGCAGATAGAACGGTCTGCATCTATCCAAGAGGAATTTCGCTCAGCTTTAGATGCCACTGTCGTAGCTATACTGCCAAAGTCCCCATGTCTTGACTCAAGGAGCTTTCGATTGTCTGCCTCTCTTTGTGTCTCATCAGGATGGCTAGATCGTCAGCATACCCATACTTTCCAGCGATGGTCTCTGGAAGGTAATGGATGTACACGGTGAAAAGCAGCGGAGCCAAGACATATCCCTGTGGGACGCCATTCTGCAGTCTACCTATCCTACTCGGCTGTCCATCACTGGTCTTAAGCACAAAGCTGCGGTTAAATATCAGCTCCACGATGTAGCGTACCATGCGGCTGTCTGGCATCACCCAATGTAGCTTTGCAGTTAGTCCCCGGTGCCACACGGTGTCATAGGCAGCTGTGAGATCCATAAGAACAACCCTGCCTTTTCATTTGCCGCAAAGCAGTCCTCGATGCCTTGGGTGAGGAGGGTTACCTGGTCTGCAGTGGATCGACCTTGGCGGAAACCAGCCTGCTCGTGGGGTAATTGAGGGTCTATGATGGTTACTGTGTCACAGGGCATTTGTCGGGTTTGGATGTAGCTCTGCCGGTCAGGCGGTTGAATGTGTGCCATGCTTGACCGTGTTGGTGAAATCGATCGATTCAACCGTCTCAATCCAGCGTTCTTGTCGTTCCTCATCCAAGCGTGTGAGCAATGTAGTGGTAGTGGTTTCAGAATCCACTATGGTGCCAGCAGCAGTATGATCTTCGTATATCTGGTGACACTCGTCATCCCAGCATGGGATGTAATCCCTCTGGTAGCCACGGGGGATGGTTTTCTTGCCTGCACTGATAAGCATGTTGCAGTAGGCTTGGTTGGAAGAGTCCAGGTTGGGACTGTCTGGGGGAGGAAGGCCCGAGGTGGCTGCATTTGTAAGTTGTTGGAACGTGTCCCAGTCGGCCTTGCAGAAGTTCCACCGCTCGATGTTGGAGCAACCAGTGGTGTTGTGGTGATGAGTGATGGTCGGTGCTGTGACCGTGCGAATTTCTCCAGAACCCGGCGCGTTGGTAACTGGTGGTTCTTTGTGTTACTGGCAAAGGCTAGGTCTGGGTTTGTACCAGTGTTCCAGCGGGCTGAATGGAAGCTGTTTGGCTCCTTTGGATCATACAGAAGCGCGATTGGCGGATGCCCAATCTATGACGCTGTTTCCATCACTATTCCATCTTGAGTAGCCCCATTCGGTGTGGTGGCAGTTGACGTCACCTGAGTACACACAGGGTGGGGGTGAACACTGGTATGCATGTTGTAGCCAGACGCACAGGTGGCTTGTACACATTGATGATGGTGACGTCCTGGACCTTCACTGCAAGCCATTCCAGATCTGAGTCTTCTGCAGACTACCCTTCTATAGCCCAATCCGTGTCATCTCTGATGAAAGTGGCCAGACCATATATACTACTTGGTGTGAAAGTAGCTAGTGTGAATTCAGGTATTGTGTATTTCTCCACGGTTTCGCAGTGTGTCTCCTGCAGGAGAATGACATTCGCTTAGTTGGCGTATGCTAGCTGCTCAATAATGGATATCTTAACATTTCTACCAATTCAAACAGACTGTGGATTAGCAAGTCGAGGATCCAATTGCAGAGGGATGCGCAGAGACCAAGTTCCATGAGTTTGGTAACCAGCTTTGTTTTTAATCCAAAAAAATGCAATGGCTCGCAGAAGGACGCATTGGTCAGGCCAAGGAGCAACCCAACCAGGATATCTTCGGTCCCGCCCACTCCCTAGTTCCCGTAACCGCTCCTCACCCTTTGGACCCGAGGTGAAGTGGCGGTGCTCCTTGCCCTCTGGACCCTGGCTACAAATGACGCTCTACTCGTCCGTTGGTAACCAGTTTTTGTTACAATTTAATCAACAATATTTATTCAAATATTAAAACAATATATACAGTACAGTAAAAAACAAAACAGAACCCACCACCATAATACACAACGAACAAATATACAAAAATAAACTACTATACAACTATGTTAAATCCTTGTCAAGGATGCATTCAAACCCCCGCGATGCCCAGCAGTCCCGGATATCCCCCACGGTGTCAGTGGAAAGCACGTAGTCCCTCGTTAACACCATCCGGGCGCGGATGTAGCCCCGGAAAAGGGGCAGGCAGTTGGCTCGGGCAGAGCCCTCTTCCGCCTGGCGTCGTGACTAGCGGATGGCCAGCATGGCCAGGCCCAGGAGCAACCCAAGTAGGGCATATTCAGCACTATCCTCTCCCTACGCACAGGGTATCCAAAGATGAGGATGGTGGGTGAGAAATGTAGCCAGAAGGCAAGAAGCAGCCCCTTTAGATAATAGAACAGGGTCTGCAACCTCACACACTCCATATACACGTGGCACTTGGTAACCAGTTTTGAGGGGAAGCTGGGTGTTAAGTATAGAGCTGCTGTCTATGAGGAACAGCCTGACGAATGTTTTAGTTATTCCCCAAGTGGTCCAGTGCAGGATGGAGTGCCAGCGTGATCACGTTCTCCGTTGATCTTTTGTTGCTATCGGCAAATTATACTGCGTTCAGGTTGTTATAGAGGTAGGAGTTGATGTGCGCCATTACCGTCCTCTTAAAGCACTTCATCACCACAGACGTTAGTCTGTAATCATTGAGGCACGTTACCTTACCAATATTGTATTATTTGTGCCCTTTTATTGTAGATGGGAACCTCAAACCTCAGCAATGAGAGGCCCCCACAGCCGTCTGGGGCAGAATTCCACAGATTCACCATCCTCTGACTAGCCTCAGAATAATAAGACGTACTACTTAAAATAAAATGATGAGGAATTTCATTGGTCAGAGGGTAGTAAATCCGTGGTATTCTGCCACAGACGGCTTGAAGCTCCGGGGCGGTATTCAGGAAAGGCCGCACCACTCCACTTGTTAGGCCGCAGGGGGGGAGGGCGGAGATGCGGCACGGAGAAAAATCGCATCTCCGTCGTGGTAAGTGACTGGAAAAAGAGGATGGTGGAACAGACGCTCCTGCTTGCTTTACGGCGGGAGAATGTCTCTTTTGAATTGCAGGTGTCAGCTACTGCTCGTGAGGAGGAGTGGAGTCTGTGGCAACAGCATAACGGACGGCAGGAGCATCTGGGCTTCTGGACAACGACATTGCCTGATCCCGCCGCGCGATATTCCCCTTTGAACGACAATTAGTTGCATGTTCTTGCGACTGAACACCTTACGGCGGGTGGGATAATGGTTATGCAACCTCACTTACCTATTATGACCTGGGTTAAGTTCGCCAACGTCTCCCATAAGGAAGAACACGCACAGCGCTCCTGTATTGTAAAATGGAAATGGTACATGTCTGATAGGGCTGAACGAGGTCCCGGCGATGTTAGCCTTCTGCATGAGGAGGTCAAGATCCTCCCCTCGGGAGGTCACCCACTACCAGAGCCACCTCCTGCCTCCCCCATTCCTGGGGCGGGGGGGGGGGGTCCATTTTCTGAGCTCCCCCTGACGAATAACAACAGGTATGGTTTAATGATGGCTAGTCGTTGGGTTGCAGGTAAGGCCGTCTGGCAGGCGGCCGCCCACCCTTTGTCTGATGACATTACTCCAGTCCGCCTGTACACCGACTCGTGGGCAGTTGCAGACGGTATGGCTGTATGGATGACACAGTAGCATTCCCAGGGCTGGGAGATACATGGACTGTACCAGCTAATGGCCGTCTATGGTCCCCCATGGGAGATTCAGTCTGACTATGGGTCCCACTTTACCGGTAACAAAGTACATCAGTGGGCAGCTGATAATGGGGTGCAGTGGACCCTCCACATCCAGTATTGCCCACAAGCAGCAGGGCTGATGAAGCGAATGAATGGTCTATAAGAGCAGATACGTACACTAACTTCCCTTGTGTGGGCCCTTGTGTTACAGCAAGCAGTAAACAACTTGAACCAACGGCCTGTGACCCGGGGGGCACCCATGAGCCGACATCTGCCTGTTGCCGTCGAGCCAGATGACACCACATCGACGAAAAACATCAGGAAGATGCCCGGAAGGTGTGGGGTTCAGTCCCCGGCGGGGGCCCCCTCGCAAGGGGGAAGTTATTTCAGCCGTGAAGGGCAATACGCAGTGGCTTATAGTGACCGGGGAGGATAAACCTATATGTCTACTTTTACAGCACCTAACCAGGCGAGAGTGAACCTGCTCCACCCTCTCTTTACAGATGGCGTGGGCTGATACCACTGGCACCGCCTGTCTGCACGGAATTAAACACCTATCTCTCGCGTACCTACATAAACTCTCCCTCTTCAGTCCGCTATTCCCCTCCTGAGGTTTGCTGAGGTTTGAGGTTCCCATCTACAATAAAAGAGCACAATTAATACCGGTGTCAATATTGGTAAGGTAACATGCCTCAATGACTACCGACCGCTGCCAGTAACGTCTGTGGTGATGAAGTGCTTTAAGAGGACGGTGATGGCACACACCAACTCCTACCACTGACATCCTGGGGGATTTCCGGGACTGCTGAGGACCGCGGGGGGTTTGAATGCATCAGTGACAAGGATTGTAACATAGTTGTATAGTAGTTTATTTTATATATTTGTTCGTCGTGTATTATGGTGGTGGTTTCTGTTTTGTTTTTTACTGTACTGTATATATTGTTTTATTATTTGAATAAATATTTTTGATTACATTTATAAAAACTGGTTACCAAGGTACCAGTAGAGCGTCATTTGTAGCCAGGGTCCAGAGGGCCAGGAGCATCGCCGCTTCACCTCGGGCCCAAAGTTGATGGAGCGGTTACGGGAACTAGGGAGTGGGCGTGGCGGAAGTTGTCCTGGTTGGGTTGCTCCTAGGCCTGGCCAATCCGGCCTTCTGCGAGCCATTACATAATTATTTTTTTGATTAAAACTAAGCTGGTTACCAAACTCATGGAACTTGGTCTGTGCGCATCCCTCTGCAATTGGATCCTCGACTTCCTCATCCACAGACCAGTCTGTTTGAATTGGTAGAAATACTAAGATATCAATTATTGAGCAGCTAGCATACACCAACTAAGCGAATGTTATACTCCTGCAGGAGACACACTGCGATAATGTGGAGAAATACACAATACCTGAATTCACACTAGCTACTTTCACACCAAGTAACATATATGGTCTGGCCACTTTCATCAGAGATGACACGGATTGGCCTATAGAAGGGCAGTCTGCAGAAGACTCAGATCTGGAATGGCTTGCAGTGAAGGTCCAGGACGTCACCATCATCAATGTGTACAAGCCACCTGCAGTGCGTCTGGCTACAACATGCATACCAGTGTTCACCCCACCCTGTGTATACTCAGCTGATGCCAACTGCCACCACACTGAACGGAGCTACTCAAGATGGAATAGTGATGGAAACAGCCTCATAGATTGGGCATCCGCCAATGACCTCACGCTTCTGTATGATCCAAAGGAGCCAAACAGCTTCCATTCAGCCCGCTGGAACACTGGTACAAACCCAGACCTAGCCTTTGCCAGCAACACAAAGAACCATCAGTTACCAACGCGACGGGTTCTGGAGAGGTTCCCAGGGTCACAGCACCGACCATCACTCATCACCACAACACCACTGGTTGCTCCAACATCGAGCGGTGGAACTTCCGCAAGGCCGACTGGGACAAGTTCCAACAACTTATAAACGCAGCCTCCTCGGGCCTTCCTCCCCCCAGACAGTACCAACCCGGACTCTTCCAACCAGGCCTACTGCAACATGCCTATCAGTGTAGGCAAGAAAACCATCCTCCGTGGATACCAGAGGGATTACATTCCATGTTGGGATGATGAGTGTCAACAGCTATACGAAGATCGTACGGCTGCTGGCACCAAAGAGGATTCTGAAACCACTGCCACTACATTGCTCACACGCTTGGATGAGAAACGATAAGAACGATGGATTGAGAAGGTTGAATCGATCGATTTCACCAACACCAACACGGTAAAGCATGGCACACAGTCAACCGCCTGACCGGCAGAGTTACGTCCAAACCCGACAAATGCCCAGTGACACAGTGACCATCATAGACCCTCAACTACCCCACGAGCAGGTTGGTTTCCGCCAAGGTCGACCCACTGCGGACCAGGTAACCCTCCTCACCCAAGACATCGAGGACTGTTTTGAGGCAAATGAGAAGGCAGGGGTTGTTCTTATGGATCTGACAGCTGTCTATGACACCGTGTGGCACCGGGGACTAACTGCAAAGCTACTTTGGGTGCTGCCAGACAGGCGCATGGTACGCTACATCATGGAGCTGATATTTAACCGGGGGGCCGTGCGCGTGCCGCGCGGAGGAATCGGGGCCGGTCCTACTTCGATCACGGGAGCCGCATGGAGTTGTGCGGAGCTGGTCCCGACATCGCGCGGGGCTCCGAAAAACTGACACTGTTCAAAAATTCCATGCGGCAACGATTTGATAGCGCTTGCCGCATGCAGCCGCATGCAGCCGCATGCTGGTGGGACCGGCCCTGTACGGGAATCACTCGACCTCCGCGCGCCCCCCGCTTGCGGTTAGATCGCGCTTGCCGCATGGAGTCGCATGCCCATGGGACAGGCCCTATGTAGACTGAAGAATGACGTCCCACAGGGATCTGTCTTGGCTCCGCAGCTTTTCACAGTGTACATCCATTACCTCCCAGAGACCATCGCTGGAAAATATGGGTATGCTGACGATCTAGCCATCCTGATCAGACACAAAGAGTGGCAGACAATCGAAAGCTCCTTGAGTCAAGACATGGGGACTTTTGCAGTATACCTACGACAGTGGCATCTAAAGCTGAGCGAAGGCAAAACAGTGTAAGCAGCATTCCATCTACACAACAATGAAGCTAAGCGAGAGCTAGCTGTCTTCGTTAACAACAGGCGCTTGGATTTCCAACAAGCACCCACTTACCTCGACGTCGGTGTTTGTTGCTTCAAAGGTTTATGCTTCACTCGCAAGAAGAAGGTAGAAATACATCATCCTCATTAACAATCAATACAGGAGCACCTCAAGGCTGCGTACTCAGCCCCCTGCTCCACTCACTCCATGCTCATTACTGTCTAGCCGGACACAGTGCAAATTCCATCTTCAAGCTCATCGACAACACCACCATTGTTGGACGAATTACAGATGGTGATGAGTGTGAAAGAAGTGAGATCGACCGATTGACCAAATGGTGCCAGCACAATAACCTGGCTCTCAATATCAGTAAAACCAATGAACTGATTGTGGACTTTGGAAGAGGAAGAATGAGGTTCCACAATCCCGTTTATATCAACGGTGGAGAGAGTGAACATTTTCAAATTCCTGGCGTGCATATTTCCGAAGATCTTTCCTGGACCCAGCACACTGATGCAATTATAAATAAAGCACAGCAACGCCTCTACTTCCTGAGAAGATTACGGAGATTCGGTGTGTCAAAGAGGATTCTCTTGAACTTCTACAGGTGTAAAGTGGAGAACATATTGTGTGGTTGCACCAAGGCCTGGTTCGAAAACTACCCAGTCCATCACCGGCTCTGACCTCCCCACCATTGTTGGGATTTACCGGAGTCGCTGCCTCAAAAAAGATTTTGCCTTGGTGCTCCGCCCGCAAGTCGTACTCGAACTCGAACTCGAGTTCAAGATCGTTTTCGAGATATAGTACGTTCGAGTGCGAGTTCGAGTTCGAGATCGAGATCGAGTTTGAGATAGAGTTTGAGTTCGAGAGAGAGTTCGAGTTCGAGTTGACGGAATGCATGAATGAATGAATGAATGTTTATTGGCCAAGTTTTCACGTACAAGGAGTTTACCTTGGTGCTCCGCCCGTAAGTCGAAATCCAACTCGAGTTCGAGATCGAATTCGAATTCGAGTTCGAGATAGATTTCGAGTTCGAGTTCGAGATAGATTTCGATTTCTAGATAAAGTTCGAGGTCGAGATAGTTCGAGTTCGAATTCGAGTTTTAGCTAGAGATAGAGTTCGAGTTCAATATAGTTCGAGTTCGAGTTCAAGATAAAGTTCGAGATCGACATCGAGTTTGATATCAAGTTCGCGTTCGAGATAGTTCGAGATAGTTCAAGTTCGAGAGAGAGTTCGAGATATTTCGAATTCGAGATAAGAGTTTGAGTTCGAGAGAGAGTTCGAGTTCGAGTTGACTGAATGCATGAATAAATGAATGAATAAGTTTATTGGCCATGTATTCACATACAAGTAATTTGCCTTGATGCTCCGCCCGCAAGTCGAGCTCGAGTTCGAGATCGAGTTCGAGATAGAGATAGTTCGAGTTCGAGATATTCGTGATAGAGTTCGAGTTCGAGTTCGAGTTCGAGTTCAATAGACAATAGACAATAGGTGCAGGAGTAGGCCATTTGTCCCTTCGAGCCAGCACCGCCACTCAATGTGATCATGGCTGATTTTCCACAATCAGTACCCCGTTCCTGCCTTCTCCCAATATCCCCTGACTCCGCTATTTTTAAGCCCTATCTAGCTCTCTCTTGAAAGCATCCAGAGAACCTGCCTCCACCGCCCTCTGAGGCAGAGAATTCCACGGACTCACCACTCTCGGTGAGAAAAAGCGTTTTCTCGTCTCCGTTCTAAATGGCTTACTCCTTATTCTTAAACTGTGGTCCCTGGTTCTCGACTTCCCTAACATCGGGAACATGTGTCCTGCCTCTAGTGTGTCCAAGCCCTTAACAATCTTATATGTTTCAATGAGATGCCCTCTCATCCTTCTAAACTCCAAAGTGTCCAAGCCCAGTTACTCTATTCTCTGAGCATTTGACAGTCCAGCCATCCCGGGAATTAACCTTGTAAACCTACGCTGCACTCCCTCAATTGCAAGAATGTCCTTCCTCAAATTAGGGGACCAAAACTGCACACAATACTCCAGGTGTGGTCTCACTAGGGCCCTGTACTAATGCAGAAGGACCTCTTTGCTCCTATTTTAGATTCCTCTTGTTATAAAGGCCAACATGCCATTTGCTTTCTTCACTGCCTGCTGTACCTGCATGTTTACTTTCATAGACTGGTGTACAAGGACCCCAGATCCCGTTGTACTTCCCCTTTTCCCAACTTGACGCCATTTAGTTAGTAATCTGCCTTCCTGTGTTTGCTACCAAAGTGGATAACCTCACATTTATCCGCATTAAACTTCATCTGCCATGCATCTGCCCACTCCCCAACCTGTCCAAGTCACCCTGCATTCTCATAGCATCCTCCTCACAGTTCACACTGCCACCCAGCTTTGTATTATCTGCAAATTTGCTAATGTTACTTTGAATCTCTTCATCCAAATCATTGATGTATATTGTAAATAGCTGAGGTCGCAGCACCGAGCCTTGCGGTACCCCACTAGTCACTGCCTGCCATTCTGAAAGGAACCCGTTAATCCTTACTCTTTGTTTCCTGTCTGCCAACCACTTATCTATCCATGTCAGCACTCTACACCCAATACCATGTGCCCTAATTTTGCCCACTAATCTCCTATGTGGGACCTTATCAAATGCTTTCTGAAAGTCCAGGTACACTACATCCACGGGCGCTCCCTTGTCCATTTACCGAGTTACATCTTCAAAAAATTCCAGAAGATTAATCAAGCATGATTTCCCCTTCGTAAATCCAAGTTGGAGTCGGAGTTCGAGTTGGAGTTCGAGATAGAGCTCGAGTTCGAGATAGTTCGAGTTCGAGTTCAAGTTCGAGCTCGAGTTCGAGTTAAATGAATGAATGAATGAATAAATTTATTGGCCAAGAATTCACATACAAGGAATTTGCCTTGGTGCTCCGCCCGTAACTTAGATACATAGATACATAGAAAATAGGTGCAGGAGTAGGCCATTCGGCCCTTCGAGCCTGCACCGCCATTCAATATGATCATGGCTGATCATCCAACTCAGTATCCCGTACCTGCCTTCTCTCCATACCCCCTGATCCCCTAAGCCACAAGGGCCACATCTAACTCCCTCTTAAATATAGCCAATGAACTGGCCTCAACTACCCTCTGTGGCAGAGAGTTCCAGAGATTCACCACTCTCTGTGTGAAAACGTTTTTCCTCATCTAGGTCTTAAAGGATTTCCCCCTTATCCTTAAGCTGTGACCCCTTGTCCTGGACTTCCCCAACATCGGGAACAATCTTCCTGCATCTAGCCTGTCCATCCCATAAGAATTGTGTACGATTCTATAAGATCCCCTCTCAATCTCTTAAATTCTAGCGAGTATAAGCCAAGTCTATCCAGTCTTTCTTCATATGAAAGTCCTGACATCCCAGGAATCAGTCTGGTGAACCTTCTCTGCACTCCCTGTATGGCTATAATGTCCTTCCTCAGATTTGGAGACCAAAACTGTACGCAATACTCCAGGTGTGGTATCACCAAGACCCTGTACAACTGCAGTAGAACCTCCCTGCTCCTATACTCAAATCCTCTTGCTATGAAGGCCAACATACCATTCGCTTTCTTCACTGCCTGCTTCACCTGCATGCCTACTTTCAATGACTGGTGTACCATGACACCCAGGTCTCGCTGCATCTCCCCATTTCCTAATCGGCCACCATTTAGATAATAGTCTGCCTTCCCGTTTTTGCCACCAAAGTGGATAACCTCACTTTTATCCACATTATATTGCATCTGCCAAACATTTGCCCACTCACCCAGCCTATCCAAGTCACCTTGCAGTCTCCTAGCATCCTCCTCACAGCTAACACTGCCCCCCCAGCTTAGTGTCATCCGCAAACTTGGAGATGTTGCGTTCAATTCCCTCGTCCAGATCATTAATATAAATTGTAAATAACTGGGGTCCCAGCACTGAGCCTTGCGGTACCCCACTAGTCACTGCCTGCCATTGTGAAAAGGAGCCGTTTACTCCTACTCTTTGCTTCCTGTTTGCCAGCCAGTTCTCTATCCACATCAATACTGAACCCCCAATACCGTGTGATTTAAGTTTGTATCCTAATCTCTTATGTGGTACATTGTCGAAAGCCTTCTGAAAGTCCAGATACAACACATCCACTGGTTCTCCCCTGTCGACTCTACTAGATACATCCTCGAAAAATTCTATAAGTTTCGTCAGACACGATTTACCTTTATTAAATCCATGCTGACTTTGTCCAATGATTTCACCACTTTCCAAATGTGCTGCTATCCCATCTTTAATAATTGACTCTAGCAGTTTCCCCACTACCGATGTTAGACTAACTGGTCTGTAATTCCCCGTTTTCTCTCTCCCTCCCTTCTTAAAAAGTGGGGTTACGTTTGCTACCCACCAATCCTCAGGAACTACTCCAGAATCTAAAGAGTTTTGAAAAATTATCACTAATGCATCCACTATTTCTGGAGCTACTTCCTTAAGTACTCTGGGATGCAGCCTATCTGACCCTGGTGATTTATCGGCCTTTAATCCATTCAATTTACCCAACACCACTTCCCGACTAACCTGGATTTCACTCAGTTCCTCCATCTCATTTGAGCCGCGGCCCCCTGCTATTTCCGGCAGATTATTTATGTCTTCCTTAGTGAAGACGGAACCAAAGTAGTTATTCAATTGGTCCGCCATATCCTTGTTCCCCATGATCAATTCACCTGTTTCTGACTGCAAGGGACCTACATTCCAATTCGAGTTCGAGTGCGATTTCGAGTTCGAGATAGATAGTTTTCGAGTTCGAGATGGAGTTCGTGATAAAGTTCGTGTTAGAGTTCGAGTTCAAGTTCGAGTTGGAGTTGGATTTCGAGATCGAGTTCGAGTTCGAGTTTGGGAGAGAGTTCGAGATAGTGTTAATTCGAATTCGAATTCGAGTTCTAGAGCGAGTTCTAGAAAGAGTTCGAGAAAGACCGAGTTCGAGATATATTTGGAGTTCGAGATAAAGTTCGCGATAGTGTTCGAGTTCGAGATAGAGTTCGAGTTCACGTTGGAGTTCTAGATAGTTCGAGTTCGAGATAGAGTTCGAGTTCGACCTTGGTGCTCCGCCCGCAAGTCGAACTCGAATTCGAGATCGAGTTCGAGATAGAGTTCGAGTTGGAGATAGAGTTCGAGTTCCAGTAGGAGTTCGAGTTCGTTAGATTTCCAGTTCGAGATAGAGTTTGAGGTCGAGATATTTAGAGTTCGAATTCGAGTTTTAGCCAGAGATAGAGTTCTAGTTCGAGTTTTAGTTCGAGAGAGATTTCGAGATAGATTTCGAGTTCGAATTAGAATTCGAGATTGAGTTCGAGTTGAATGAATGAATGAATGAATAAGTTTATTGGCCAAGTATTCACAAACAAGGAATTTGTCTTGATGCTCCGCCTGTAAGTCGAAATCCAACTCGAGTTCGAGATCGAATTCGAGTTCGAGTTCGAGATAGATTTGGAGTTCGAGATAAAGTTCGAGATAGATAGTTTTCGAGTTCGAGATGGAGTTCGTGATAGAGTTCGTGTTAGAGAGCGAGTTCAAGTTCGAGTTGGAGTTGGATTTCGAGATCGAGTTCGAGTTCGAGTTTGGGAGAGAGTTCGAGATAGTGTTAATTCGAATTCGAATTCGAGTTCTGGAGCGAGTTCTAGAAAGAGTTCGAGAAAGACCGAGTTTGAGATATATTTCGAGTTCGAGATAAAGTTCGCGATAGTGTTCGAGTTCGAGATAGAGTTCGAGTTCACGTTGGAGTTCTAGATAGTTCGAGTTCGAGATAGAGTTCGAGTTCGAGTTCGTATTCGAGCTCGCGAAAGAGTTCGAGATAGATATAGAGTTCGTGATAAAATTCGAGAAAGAGTTCGAGTTCAAGTTGGATTTGAAGTTGGTGTTCGAGTTCGCGTTCGAGTTCGAGATATAGTTCGAGCTCGAGTTCGAGAGAGAGAGAGTTCAAGAGAGATTTCGAGTTCGAGTTAACTGAATGAATGTATGAATGCATCAGTTTATTGGCCATGTATTCACATACAAGGAGTTTACTTGGTGCTCCGCCCGCAAGTCGATAGAGATAGAGTTCGAGTTCGAGTTCGAGATAGAGTTCGAGTTCGAGATTGAGTTCGTGATAGAGTTAGAGATAGAGTTCGAGTTCGAGTTCGAGATAGAGTTCGAGTTCAAGTTCAATTCGTTTGAGTTCGAGTTCAAGATAGAGTTCGAGTTCAAGTTCAATTCCTTTGAGTTCGAGTTCGAGATAGAGTACGTTCGAGTTCGAGTTTTGGTTAGAGAGAGAGAGATCGAGATAGAGTTCGTGTTCGAATTCGAGTTCGAGTTCGAGATAAAATTCGAGTTTGAGTTCGTTCGCGCTCGAGTTCGTTCGAGATGGAGTTCGAGTTCGAGAGAGTTCGAGATAGTTCGAGCTCGAGATAGATTTCGAGTTCGAGATAGAGTACGAGTTCGAGTTCGAGTTTTAGGTAGAGAGAGAGGTCGAGATAGAGTTCGAGTTCGAGTTTTAGGTAGAGAGCGAGTTCGAGATAGAGTTCGAGTTCAAGATAGAGTTCGAGTTCGCGTTCGAGATAGTTCGAGATAGAGTTCGAGTTCGAGAGAGTTCGAGTTCGAGTTCGAGATAAGAGTTCGAGTTCGAGATAGAGTACGAGTTGAATGAATGAATGAATGTATAAGTTTATTGGCCAAGTATTCACAAACAAGGAGTTTGCCTTGGTGCTCCGCCGGTAAGACGAAATCCAACTCGAGTTCGAGATCGAATTCTAGTTTGAGTTCGAGATAGATTTCGAGTTCGAGATAAAGTTCGAGGTCGAGATAGTTCGAGTACGAATTCGAGTTTTAGCTAGAGATAGAGTTCGAGTTCAAGATGATTTTGAGTTCGAGTTCAAGATAAAGTTCGAGTTCGAGATCGAGATCGAGTTTGAAATCGAGTTCGCGTTTGAGATAGTTCGAGATAGTTCGAGATATAGTACGAGTTCGAGTTTTAGTTAGAGAGAGAATTCGAGATAGAGTTCGAGAGAGAGTTCGAGAGAGAGTTCGAGTTAGAGTTCAAGTTGGAGTTGGAGTTGGAGTTCGAGGTAGAGTTCGTGTTAAATGAATGAATGAATTAATGAATACGTTTATTGGCCAAGTATTCACATACAAGGAATTTGCCTTGGTGCTCCGCCCGTAACTCGAACTCCAACTCGAGTTTGAGATCGATTTCGAGTTCGATTTCGAGATAGACTTCGAGTTCAAGATAGAGTTCGAGTTCGAGTTCAAGATAGTTCGAGTTCGTGTTCGAGATCGAGTTCGCGTTCGAGATAGTTCGAGATAGAGTTCGAGATAGAATTTGAGATCGAGAGAGAGTTTGAGTTCGAGAGAGAGTTTGAGTTCGAGAGAGTTCGAGATAGAGTTCGAGATAGAGTTCGAGTTCGAGATAGAGTTCGAGTTCGAGATAGTTCGAGTTCGAGTTCGAGATAGAGTACGAGTTCGTCCGAGTTTTAGTTCGAGAGAGAGTTCGAGATAGAGTTCGAGTTCGAGTTCGAGTTGACGGAATGAATGAATGAATGAATGAATGAATGAATAAGTTTATTGGCAATGTATTCACATAGAAGGAATTTGCCTTGGTGCTCCGCCCGCAAGTCGAACTCGAACTCGAGTTTGAGAACGAGTTCGAGATAGAGTATGAGTTCGAGTTCGAGATGGAGATAGAGTTCGAGTTGGAGATAGAGTTTGTGATAGAGTTCGAGTTCAAGTTTGAGCTCGAGTTCGAGCTAAATGAATGAATGAATGAATGAATGTTTATTATCAAAGTATTCACATACAAGGAATTTGCCTTGGTGCTCCGCCCGTAAATCGAAATCCAACTTGAGTTCGAGATCGAATTCGAGTTCGAGTTCGAGATAGATTTGGAGTTCGAGATAAAGTTCGAGGTCGAGATAGTTCGAGTTCGGATTCGAGTTTTAGCTGGAGATAGAGTTCGAGCTCAAGATAGGTTTTGAGTTTGAGTTCTAGAGATAGTTCGAGTTCGAGTTGACTGAACGCATGAATGAAAGAATGAATACGTTTATTGGGCATGTATTCACATACAAGGAATTGACCTTGGTGCTCCGCCCGCAAGTCGAACTCGAATTCGAGATCGAGTTCGAGATAGAGTTCGAGTTGGAGATAGAGTTCGAGTTCCAGTAGGAGTTCGAGTTCGTTAGATTTCCAGTTCGAGATAGAGTTTGAGGTCGAGATATTTAGAGTTCGAATTCGAGTTTTAGCCAGAGATAGAGTTCTAGTTCGAGTTTTAGTTCGAGAGAGATTTCGAGATAGATTTCGAGTTCGAATTAGAATTCGAGATAGAGTTCGAGTTGAATGAATGAATGAATGAATAAGTTTATTGGCCAAGTATTCACAAACAAGGAATTTGTCTTGATGCTCCGCCTGTAAGTCGAAATCCAACTCGAGTTCGAGATCGAATTCGAGTTCGAGTTCGAGATAGATTTGGAGTTCGAGATAAAGTTCGAGGTCGAGATAGTTCGAGTTCGGATTCGAGTTTTAGCTGGAGATAGAGTTCGCGTTCGAGTTCGAGTTCGAGTTCGTTCGAAATAGATTTCGACTTCGAGATAGTTCGAGTTAGAGATCGAGTTCGAGTTCGAGAGAGAGGTCGAATTCGAGTTCGAATTCCAGTTCGAGTTCGAGATCGAGTTCGCGTTCGATTGAGAGTTCGTCATAGAGTTCTTTTTATTTTTTTGAATTTTAAATTATTTTTTTTTTAAATTAGAAGTATTTTACATTACAGAAATCTGCAGTAACGTAAATTTATACAGTTCTTGTACCACTTCTGTTTTCAACTTTAATAGAAAAAAAGGATAGATAGAGCTAGCAAAGACAGTCAGTGAGTGAATGAAAAAGTGGTCCAGGAACACACATGTGAACCTAAACCACAAGAAGTAGTTAAAGAAGAAAAGAAAAAAAGAAAAAAAAGAAAATAAGATAGGACTATATGAAAGGGATGTACCTACTTCTTATCTTTACTCACCCCTCGCCAGGTCCTAAAACCATTTATTATCAACATTTTGTTGCAATGTTGGTAATAAGTCGATATATGGAGACCAAATCTTTTGGAATTGGTCTTGTTTACCTGCTAGGAGGAATCTCATATCTTCCAGATGTAACAATTCCGACATATTAGAAGTCCACATTTTTATTGTTGGCGTAGGAGCATTTTTCCAAAATTTCAGTATCAGTTTTTTTGCCGTTATTAAGCCATAACTAAGAAAACTCCTTTGAAACGCAGTCAGCTCCAAACTTGCTTCTATTGTTCCAAAAATAATCAGTTGTGCATTCGGTTTCAGTTTTATTTTAAATAATTTAGTGAAAATTTCAAAAATTTCATTCCAATATTTTTGAATTTTTATACAAAAAATAAAAGAATGTGCTATAGTTGATTCTTGGACTAGGCATTTATCACAGTTAGCAGAGGTATTTGGGTAAAATTTACTTAATTTAGCTCTAGAATAATATAATCTATGTAAAATTTTTAATTGAATCAGAGTATCTTACGTTAATCGAACATTTATGCACATATAATAGATGTTTATCCCAACTCTCTTTCGAGATTTTTATAGCTAGTTCCTGTTCCCATTCTCTTCTAATCCCGTCCGATGATGGAATTTCTATATTTAAAATGGAATTCTATAGGTATGATATTAAATTAGCTGATTCCGCTTTTATATTCATTATCCCATCTAATAGGTCAGGAGACATATTTTGATATTCTCGTGTATACTTTTTCAAATAGTCACGTAGTTGAAAATATTTGAAATATTGATTACTATTCAAGTTGTATTTAAGTTGTAATTGGTGAAATGTTAAAAAACTTCCATTATCATACATATCTCCAAACGTTTTAAATCCTACTCTTTCCCAATTTATAAAAGCTCTATCTATCATAGAAGGTTTAAACGAAGGGTTATTCATTATAGTTGAAAGAAGTGATAGATTTCTTAATTTTAACGTTAATTTTATTTGTTTCCAAATTCTAATTGTACTATGAATAATTGGATTTTTACTATATATTGTATTCTTTATTTTTGTTGGTGAGAGAAGGATCGCTCCTATGTTAAAAGGGGAACAGTCCTCTCTCTCCATTACTATCCAATCCACCTGCTGGGCCGAATTGTCCAACAGGTGAATCATATTTTTGACATTTGTGGCCCAATAATAATATTAAAAATTGGGGAGTGATAATCAACCAAATTCCTTAGGTTTACAGAAATGTTTTCTTTGGATTCTGTGGGATTTATAGTCCCATATAAAATTTGTAAAATCAGCATCCAATTAAAAAAAAAAATTTTTTTGGTAAGTATTGACTGGAATAGATATACAATTTGTGGTAAAAAGATCATTTTTATAGCATTTATTCGGCCCATAAGAGACATCAGGAGTGTTTTCCAGAATTTAATCAGCGTGTTTAGTTTATTGAGTAAGGGCATATAGTTTGCATTAAATAGAGATTTATATTTTCTAGTAATTTCATTTCCCAAATATTTAAATTTTTCTGAAGCGATTTTAAAAGGGAATTTTAACAGGTGTCGATTCTTGAGGTTTAATCGTCATAATTTCACTTTTATTCCAATTTATTCTATATCCTGAAAAGGATCCAAATTCCTCAATTAAATTTAATATATTTGGTATACTAGTTTGTGATTTTATAATATATAGTAGTACATCATCTGCATATAAAGATATCTTATTATTTGAATATTTTGTATTGTACCCATGAATATTCGAATGTATCCTAATACTTTCCGCTAACGGTTCTATTACAAGAGCAAATAGCAGAGGTGATAATGAACACCCCTGTCTATTTCCCCTTGATAACTGAAATTTCGAGGACAAAATATTATTGGTTAATATTCTGGCCGTAGGCCTATCATATAATAATTTTACCCAAGCGATAAAATTCTCTCCCACTTGAAATTTTTGCAATACTTTAACCATATAATCCCATTCCACTTGATCAAATCCTTTTTCTGCGTCCAGTGAAATAATTGATAAATCGTGCTCTTCGGTTTTATGTGAGTGCATTATATTAAACAGACGTCTCAGGTTATTGCTTGAGTATCTCTTGGGTATAAACCCTGTTTGATCCGGATTTATTAATTTACTGACATAGTTACTTAGCCTTCTAGCTAATGTTTTCGCTAATATGTTTAGATCTGTATTTAACAGCGCAATAGCTCTATAAGAACCCGGATCTTCTAAATCTTTACCTTTTTTAAGTATAAGTGTAATCGTTGACTCCGCCAATGTTTCTGGAAGTGTATGTTCTTTAAAAGCATATGTATACATTTTATGTAGTCGTGGTGTAATTATCTCGTAAAATCCTTTATAAAATTCATTACTAAAACCATCTGGTCCTGGAGTTTTTCCATTCTTTAATGTATTTATTGTTTCTTCTATTTCCTCAGTTGAGACTTGTGCACCTAATTCCTCTTGTTCACTCACATTGAGTTTTGGGAGATTACAATTATCCAGGAACTCTCTAAGTTTGGTACTATCTGCTACCGCTTTAGATGTATAAACATTTTGTTAACATTGAGCGAATCTTTGAGCTTTGAGTTCAAGTTTGAGCTTGAGTTCGAGCTAAATGAATGAATGAATAAATGAATGTTTATTGGCAAAGTATTCACAGACAAGGAATTTGCCTTTGTGCTCCGCCCGTAAGTCGAAATCCAACTCGAGTTCGAGTTCGAGATAGATTTGGAGTTCGAGATAAAGTTCGATGTCGCGATAGTTCGAGTTCGGATTCGAGTTTTAGCTGGAGATAAAGTTCGAGTTCAAGATAGATTTTGAGTTTGAGTTCTAGAGATAGTTCGAGTTCGAGTTGACTGAACGCATGAATGAAAGAATGAATAAGTTTATTGGGCATGTATTCACATACAACGAATTTGCCTTGGTGCTCCACCCGCAAGTCGAACTCGAGTTCGAGATCGAGTTCGAGATAGAGTTCGAGTTCGAGATAGAGTTCGAGTTCCAGTAGGAGTTCGAGTTCGGTAGATTTCGAGTTCGAGATAGAGTTTGAGGTCGAGATATTTAGAGTTCGAATTCGAGTTTTAGCCAGAGATAGAGTTCGAGTTCGAGAGAGATTTCGAGATAGATTTCGAGTTCGAATTAGAATTCGAGATAGAGTTCGAGTTGAATGAATGAATGAATGAATGAATAAGTTTATTGGCCAAGTATTCACAAACAAGGAATTTGTCTTGATGCTCCGCCCGCAAGTCGAACTCAACCTCGAAATCGAGATAGAGTTCGCGTTCGAGTTCGAGTTCGAGTTCGAAATAGATTTCGACTTCGAGATAGTTCGAGTTAGAGATCGAGTTCGAGTTCGAGATAGAGTTCGAGTTCGAGTTCGAATTCCAGTTCGAGTTCGAGATCGAGTTCTCGTTCGATTGAGAGTTCGTCATAGAGTTCGAGTTTGAGATAGAGTACGAGTTCGAATTCGAGTTCGAGATAGAATGCGAGTTAGAGATCGAGTTCGTGATCGAGAGAAAGTTCGAGAGAGAGAGAGAGAGAGAGAGATAGAGTTCGAGTTAGAGTTAGAGTTAGAGTTCGAGATCAAGTTCGAGCACGAGATCGAATTCAATGAATGAAGGAATGAATGAACACGTTTATTGGCCAAGTACTCACATACAGGGAAGTTGCCTTGGTGCTCCGCCCACAAGTCGAACTCAAACTCGAGTTCGAGATAGTTTGAGTTCTAGATAGAGTACGAGTTCAAGTTCGAGTTCGAGTTCAAGTTCGAGTTGGAATTGGGGTTGGAATTCGAGATAGAGTTCGTGATAGAGTTCGAGTTCGAGTTCGAGTTCAAGTTCAAGTTCAAGTTCGAGCTCGAGTTCGAGTTAACTGAATGAATGAATGAATGAATGAATGAACGAATATGTTTATTGGCCAAGTATTCACATACAAGGTGTTTGCCTTGGTGCTCCGCCCGCAAGTCGAACTCGAACTCGATTTCGCGATCCGAGAGAGTACGAGTTCGAGTGAGAGTTCGAGTTCGAGTTAGAGATAGAGTTCGTGATAGAGTTCGAGTTCAAGTTGCAGTTGGAGTTGGAGTTGAAGTTGGAGTTTGAGATAGAGTTCGAGTTCGAGACAGAGTTCGAGTTCGAGATAGAGTTCGGGTTCGAGTTCAAGTTCGAGCTCGAGTTCGAGTTAAGTGAATGAATGAATGAATGAATGAATAAATTTATTGGCCAATATTCACATAAGAGTCACCCATAAGCAGAAGGAGCAATTTTTTACAGACCACGAAAAAGCACTGGATTTTGCCAAAGAAATCGAGAACGTGACCGCAGACTGAAGAATTTACAATACTCCTCAGGAGTCAAGGATTAACGGGAATTCGCCAGATCTAAAAGGACCTTTAAAGTTCTTTTAAGAGCTTTAAGGACATTCGAAAACCGAAATGGACGATGGACATTGGAGAAAACCGTGGTTTTTTATTTTTTTATCTTTTTTTATTTTTAGTATAAACTCTAAGAACAATAATATCATAGTTATGACCAATTGTTATTAATCACTATTACTATTTAGTATATTCATATCTAACTATATATGTAACTACTAATACGTATTAAATATCTATATTACTACTAAAATTATTAACATTTATATTACTCATAAAAATGTAATACTGGGTATCATTGATAACAATGATTAATAACTAACAGTCTCTGGTTAACGTAGAAATGAGTTACATACATATATTCTATAGGAATATGTGCAAGAGGTAATTCAGCCTACGTCATAATAAGGTTTGACGGTTTTTCTCTTTATTTTTCAATTTAAAATTAAATTTATAGATTTAGCGAAGATATTAATACGGTATGTAGAGAATAATAACGTTGTGAATTTATGCTGTTTTTGGACTTTTCTGCATGGATATGTGCGTATATATGTATGCATATGGGTATATATATATATATATGT
Source organism: Malacoraja senta (assembly GCA_038087875.1). Taxonomy (NCBI): domain Eukaryota; kingdom Metazoa; phylum Chordata; class Chondrichthyes; order Rajiformes; family Rajidae; genus Malacoraja; species Malacoraja senta. Next base: position 1,311,007 of record JAXLNO010000385.1, on the reverse strand, counting down.
ATGTGTGTGTGTATGTATGTGTATATATATATATGTTTGCTACTCCCAAAGAAGTTAATTGATTGTCAGAAATATTCTTTTTTTTTTCTCGGGCACGGAGCTGGGATTTTTTTTTACAAAGGCTACGGAAGTCTTTAGAATTCTAGCCACGTTAGTGTGGCTATCACTAACTACACTAATTGTAGATGTAGTTTTTTTTCTTTCATCCTATACTAACCAATTCTATCACTTTTTTCACTTTAAATATTTTTATAACTTAATGTTTGAATGGAACAACAAGACTAATTCAAGGAGGTGTTCGGAAGAGCGATGTATATTATTTAAAATTCATCTATTTGAGGTTCGGGAGCAGGGTCAGGTTTTATGTGTTGCACCTTCTGCTCGGTTATAGACCACCTTAGAAACAATATGCAAGATGTTACTATGACAAGAGGGGGAGAGGGAATAACATTTTGTAGTTGGAATGTTAAGGGAATCAATGAACCAATTAAGAGAGGTAAAGTTTTGGCACATCTAAATTCAATCAAAACAGATATAATATTCCTTCAAGAAACACACCTTAAAAAGGAATCTCAACATAGACGTAAAGCTAAGTGGATCGCTGAATCATATCATTCCTCTTTTTCCCATAAGTCCAGAGGAGTTGCAATATTAATTCGTAAAGGAATACCTTTTACGCATTCATCAACAATAGCGGATATTGATGGAAGATATATTATATTAGTTGGAGAGTTAAATGGAGAAAAAGTGATTCTTCTTAATGTATATGGGCCTAATTTTGATAACCCTATGTTTTTTAATAAAACATTTAATATTATTCCTGAATTTACACAATATAAATTAATAATTGGAGGAGACTTCAATTGCACATTAGATTCATACTTAGATAGATCATCAAGGCAAAAAAAAGTAAAATCTCAATCAAGTGTATTTTTAAATTCATTTATTAATACCACTAATATTAAGGATGTCTGGAGAATTGAAAATCCAACTGGACGGGAATATTCATTTTACTCACCAGTACATAAAACATACTCAAGAATAGATTATTTTTTAGTTGACTCCACGTTTATCCCATTTACTTACAACTCAAAATACCTTAATATTATAATCTCAGATCACGCACCTGTAACATTCATGATTAAATTAAATGGAATGTCCGAGAAACAAACATATTGGAGATTTAACCCACAAATTTTGAACGAAAGATCATGCCAGGAATATCTTATTAATCAGATTCAAATATTTTTTGAGGTAAATGACAACCCTGACACACCTACTTCTCTTATGTGGGAAACGTTTAAAGCGTTTGTTCGAGGTGCATTAATTTCTGCCCAAGTATTTTAAAATAAAGAGAACAGGATTAAACAACAAACATTGGAAAGGGAAATCAAGCAACTAGATATAGAAAATGCGAGAATGCCATCTATTTTAAAACATAATACAATTGCTGTATTGCAATATAAATTAAACAAAATGTATTCAGAACAAGTAATAAAACTTTATCAAAAAACCAAACAATTACATTTCGAGTTTGGAGACAAACCACAAAAACTATTAGCACGTCAGTTACGAAAAATGGAAGGGGAAAAAATAATTCATAAAATTTGAACAGATACAGGAGAATTATTAAAAATGCCCAAGGATATAAACGAGAGATTTCTCCAATACGATCATAATCTTTATTCAACTAAAACTGTAGTACAACCAGAAGGAATAGCAGATTTATTTACTAAAATGTAATTTAAAAGGTTTAGACTCAAACGATAGAGAATTATTAGAAAGGGAGATTACGATAAAGGATATTGAAGAGTCTATTGGCTCTTTAAAAAATGGTAAAGCAGTAGGACCAGACGGTTTAGGCACTGAATTCTATAAAAAAAATTATGACTTGCTCTCCCCACGTTTACAAAGGCTGTATGAGCATATCTATACTCAACAGAAACTTCCAGATACTTTAAATGAATCTATAATAACACTTATTCCTAAAGTTGATAAAGATCCGGAAGATCCGGGATCATATAGAGCAATTGCACTTTTAAATACAGATCAGAAAATATTAACTAAAATACTCGCGCATAGATTAAGTACAGTGATGAATAAATTAATACACCCTGACCAAACAGGCTTTATTCAGAAACGGTACTCATATTATAATCTAAGAAGATTATTTAATACTATATATTCTAAGAGAATTATTAATGAATATCTAGCAATAATCTCACTTGACGCTGAAAAAGCTTTTGATCAGGTTGAATGGTCCTATTTATTTTCGGTGATGGAAAATATGCAGCTAGGGGAGAAATTCTGCACATGGATAAAACTGTTATATACAAACCCTATGGCTAGAATATTAACAAACCAAAGGTTGTCATCTAAATTCAGCCTATCTAGAGGTTGTAGACAAGGATGCCCGTTATCTCCATTATTATTTGCGCTTGCTATTGAGCCACTCGCAGAAAGAGTTATGGGTCATCCGGAAATACATGGGTATAACACAAAGGATACAGTGAATAAAATTTCTCTATACGCAGATGATGTACTAATTTACATTACAAAACCAGAAATTAGTATTCCAAACTTATTAAAGCTAATAACCCAATTTGGTTCACTCTCAGGATACAGAATAAATTGGAATAAAAGTGAAATTATGCCAATAAGGGAACACAACAAACAGATAATACAACCATTTCCATTTAAAATAGTAAACGAAAAATTCAAATACCTGGGCATTTACGTAACTAAGATATATACATCATTATTCAAAGCAAATTTCCCCCCATTACTGAACAAACTACATAAGAATATTCAATATTGGAAAACACTTCCTATCTCAATGGTTGGCAAAATTAATGCCATTAAAATGATTTTTTTACCGCAAATATTATACCCTTTTCAGACAATTCCGATATATTTGCCAAATACTTTAAAAAAAAATTGGATTCCATTGTTAATGATTTTATCTGGGATTATAAGAATCATAGGATAAACAAAAGACATTTGTGTAAATCAAAAATAAATGGAGGCTTGGTTTTACCAAACTTTCTGTTTTATTTTTGGGCAGTTAATATTAAAAATATGAATTTCTAGTTGGAAGAAATAGATCAACAACCAGATTGGTTAAAAATGGAAAAGGAAGATTGTTTACATTTGATATCGGCTCGATATTATTTGCTACGTCTAAATTAAACAAAAAAAATTATATGGAAAACCTTATAATATTTAGTGCTATACGAATTTGGAAACAATTAAAAAACACATTAAAATTAGATAACTTATCACTTTTTCTTCGAATTGTGAATAACCCTTTGTCTAAACCCTCATGGTTGGACAGGGGTTTTACACAATGGAAGAATTATGTAATTAAAAATATGGGACAACTTTACAAGGAAGGCACTTTTCTTACATTTCAGGAGTTGCAACAGACTTATGGACTTCGAGGAAATGATTTTTTCAGGTATCTTCAACTCAGAGATTATGTAAAGTCGAATACTCAAAATTTTCGAATTAGAAATTCAGAAATTCTTGATGAATGTTGGAATAAACATCCTAATACAGAAAAATTAATATCTTATATATATAATATTTTATTAGACAGTGACATTCCATCGACGGACTTACACAGACAAACATGGGAAAAAGAATTAAATCAAATAATAACGAAAGATACTTGGGAAGAAAGTTCACCACACATACATCAATGTTCATTAAATGCCAGACATTCTTTAATACAATTTAAAGTAGTACATAGGTTACATTATTCAAAAACAAAATTACATAAAATCTTTCAACATATCTCACCTATATGTGATAAATACCAACATTTAGAAGCTAACTTATCTCATATGTTTGCAAACTGTATACAAATTAAAAAATTCTGGGTAAATATTTTCAGTATAATATCTAAAGTGACCAGCACACAATTGGACCCGGATCCAAAAGTAATAATACTCGGAACATTAGAATTAAATCAAACATTTACAACAACACAAAGAAACTTTATTGATTATAGTATAATAACGGGAAAAAAATTAATTCTAAAATTTTGGAAAGGCCCTATAACCCCCACAATCAAAATGTGGATTATAGAAATGACGGAGACCTTAAATGTGGAAAGAATCAGATTTTCCCTGTTGGACAAACAGGAATTATTCGTTGGAACATGGTCTCCCTTTATTGATTATTTAAAGGGTCAGAATGGTTCAGCACAGGAACCTGACTAACACTCGGGCTAAAGAATGGATGAAATGTTATACTCTGAAATGTACGAATATATCTCGAACGAAGTTTTTTATCTTAATAAATGTTACCATTCTTCTTTAACTGTCTTTTTCTTTTCTGTTTTCTTTTTTTTTTTTTTTTGGTCCTGTTTTTTCTTTCTCTTTTCTTTCTTTACTTCATCTATCTTTTTAGTTCTATCTAGTTAAAAAAAAACAAAAAAAGGCAAAAGGTATTGGAGACAATGCAATAATAATTGACAATATTATCAATTTAAAAATGTAAGACTGGAAATGATGATAATATGTTGTGTACTTATCTCCAATAAAAAATATTTTCAAAAAATATATATATATATATTCACATACAAGGAATTTGCCTTGGTGCTCCGCCCGCAAGTCGAACTCCAACGAGTTTGAAATAAAGTTCGAGGTCGAGATGGTGTTCGAGATAGAGTTTGTGTTCGACAGAGAGATCGATACAAAGTTCGAGATCGAGTTCTAGATCGAGTTCGAGATAGATTTCGATTTCAAGATAGAGTTCGAGTTCGAGATAGAGTACGTTCGAGTTCGAATTCGAGTTCGAGTTCGAGATAGAGTTCGATGTCGAGATGGAGTTGTAGTTCGCGATACAGTTCGAGTTCTAATTCGAGTTCGAGTTCGAGTTCCAGCTCGAGTTCGAGTTGAATGAATGAATGAATGAATGAATGAATGAATGAATAAATGAATGAATGAATGAATGAATAAATGAATGAATGAATGAATAAATGAATGAATGAATGAATGAATGAACGAATGAATGAATGAATGAATGAATGAATTAATTAATTAATTAATTGGCCAAGTATTCACATATACGGAATTTGCCTTGGTGCTCCGCCCGCAAGTCGAACTCGAACTCGAGTTTGAGATCGAGTTCGAGATGGAGTACGAGTTCGAGTGGGAGTTCGAGTTCGAGATCGAGATTGAGTTTGAGTTCGATTTCGAGTTCGAGTTCGTTCAAGTTCAAGCTCGAGTTCGAGTTAAATGAATGAATGAATGAATACGTTTATTGGCCAAGTATTCACAAACAAGGAATTTGTCTTGGTGCTCGGCCCGTAACTCGAACTCCAACTCGAGTTCTAAATCGAATTCAAGTTCGAGTTCGAGATAGATTTCGGTCTGAACGAAATTTCGTTGCCTGCAGTCATACATATAATAATAAATAGCAAAACACACAATAAACACAAATTAACATCCACCACAGTGAGTTCACCAAGCACCTCCTCACTGTGATGGAGGCAAAAGTCTTAAAGTCTCTGTCTCTTCCCTCTTTGTTCTTCCCTCTGCGCTGAGGCGATCCAGGCTTCTGATGTTGTGACCCCGCCGGGTGATGGTAAGTCAGTCCCGCGGCTGAATCCGTGCTCCGCGACGGGCCGGTTCAAACTCCGCGGCCCGGGATGACCGAAGCTGCCAAAGCTGCCGCCCTCCAGTCCAGCAGACGCAGCTGTAGTTGCGGGAGCTCCGGAATACCAGGTCACCCACCTGTGACCTGCGAGCTCCCGATGATGTCGTCCACTGGGCCAGCCGCGGCCGAGCCCCGGATTCAGGTCGCCACCAGTAAATTTGGTCGCCACCGCCGGAACGCCACCGCAGCCCCGAAGTTGGCCAGCCTCGCGTTGGTAAGTCCTGGCTCTGCCTCCGGAGCCTCGAGGTCGGTCGCAGTTGGAGGCCGCCAGCTCCGCCATTAGGCCTCAGCGCAGACGGAGGCAGAGAAGGGGGATACGACAAGAAAAAGTCGCATTCCCCCGAAGGAAGAGACAAAAATCATGTTTCACCCCCCCACCCCCACATACACAACCCAAAAATAAAATTTAACTAAAACAGGACAAAATAAAACAACAACATAAAAGTAAAAACAGACGGACTGCAGGCGAGCCGCAGCTGTTCAACAGCGCCGCCACTTACTGCGTGCAGACAGCACACGTTCGAGATAAGAATTCGAGTTTGAGATAGAGCTCGAGTTGAATGAATGAATGAATGAATGAATGAATGAATGAATGAATGAATGAATGAATAAGTTTACTGGCCAAGTATTCACAAACAAGGAATTTGCCTTGGAGCTCCGCCAGCAAGTCGAAATCAAACTCGAATTCGAGGTAGAGTTCGCGTTCGAGATAGAGTTCGACTTCGAGATAGTTCGAGTTAGAGATAGTGTTCGAGATATAGTTGGAGATCGAGTTCGAGTTCGAGATCTAGTTCGCGATCGAGTTCGAGTTCGAGTTCGACTTCGAGTTGGAGATAGTTCGTGCAAGAGTTCGAGTTCAATTTCGAGTTGGAGTAGGAGTTCGAGTTCGAGAGAGTTCGAGTTCGTGATATAGTTCTATTTTCTAGTTCGAGATAGAGTTCGTTCGAATTCGAGTTCGAGAAAGAGTTAGAGTTCGAATTCGAGTTCGAGTTCGAATTCAATTTCGAGTTCGACATCGAGTTCGAGATAGAGTTGGAATTCGAGTTCGGGATTGATTTCGACATATTGTTCGAGAGAGTTAGAGTTCGAGATAGTGTTCGAGGTCGAGATAGAGTTTCTGAAAGAGATCGAGATAGTTCGAGTGCAAGTTCGAGTTGGAATTGGAGTTGGAGTTCGATAGAGTTTGAGTTCGAGATATAGTTCGACCGAGTTCGTCCGAGATCGAGTTCGAGATCGAGTTCTAGTTCGAGAGAGAGAGAGATTTCGAGATAGAGTTCGAGATACAGTTAGTTCGAATTCGAGTTCGAGATAGAGTTCGAGTTCTAGTTCGTTCGATTTCGAGCTCGAGTTCGAGTTGAGTGAACGAACGAATGAATGAATGAATGAATGAATGAATGAATGAATGAATGAAATAATGAATGAATGAATGAATAAATAAATACATTTATTGGCCAAGTATTCACATACAAGGAATTTGCCTCGGTGGTCCGCCAGCAAGTCGAACTCCAACTCGAGTTCGAAATAGAGTACGAGTTCGAGTTCGAGTTCTAATCCGTGTTCGAGTTCATTCGAATTCGAGTACGTTCGTTAGAGATAGAGTTTGTGATAGTTCGAGTTCGAGTTCGAGATAAAATTGGAGTTAGAGTTGGAGTTCGAGATAGTTCGAGTTTGAGGTAGAGTTCGAGTTCAATAAACAGTTCGAGTTCGAGATCGAGTTCGCGATAGAGTTCGAGATCGAGATAGAGTTCGAGTTGAATGAATGAATGAATGAATGAATGAATGAATACATTTATTGGCCAATTATTCACAAACAAGGAATTTGCCTCGGTGGTCCGCCAGCAAATCGAACTCCAACGAGTTCGAGATCGTATTCGAGTTCGAGATAGAGTTTGAGATCGAGTTCGAGATCGAGTTCGAGTTCGAGAGAAAATTCGAGAGAGAGTTCGAGTTCGAGAGAAAGTTCGAGAGAGAGTTCGAGTTCGAGATAGTTCGAGTTCGAGTTTGAGTATATTTTATTTATATTTTATTTTATTCATTATTTCGAACAGAATAAAAGAATAAAAAGCAAGTGTGAAACAGCATACAAAAAAAAACCAAGAATATTTATAAAGTGTCATAAACAATATCTATAAATAAATGAAATCGTATGTGTCCGAAGAGGAGCAGGAAGAAGCCAAAGCTTATTATTTCCCACCTCCTTATTCAACTGCTTATAATTATCGTATACACATTTAGCAGCTATATGTACACCATATGTACACCAGCAGCTATATGTACACCAAATTATGTACATTTATACACTAATCAAATATTTACAAAGCCATACAAAAAAAGAGAGAAAAAAAGAAAAAGAAAAGAAAAACCCCTCATATACTATACAGTATCTCTTAGTCATATATACAGCCCATAACCCTCATGTACTATACAGTATCCCTTAGTCATATATACAACCCATCACCCTATAATCACCCTTCCTGATACCATCAGTATAACAAATATCCCACTCACAATCACCTATCCTCATCCCAATATCCTTTAAAAAAGTGTTTTTGTACATCTTTTTAAACTGAATTATGTTTGTGCTAAGCTTTATCTCCTGTTCCAGACCATTCCACAAATTCACCCCACAGATTGCTATGCACATAATTTTAAGAGTTGTTCTGACATTGAGTTTTTAAAAAAATATTTTCCCCTCTCAAATTATACCCACCCTGTCTTTCCATAAACAGTTTTTCTCGAGTTCGAGATCAAGTTCGAGCTCGAGTTCGAAATGAATGAATGAATGAATGAATGAATGAATGAATGAATGAATGAACACGTTTATTGGCCTAGTACTCACATACAGGGAAGTTGCCTTGTTGCTCCGCCCGCAAGTCGAACTTAAACTCGAGTTCGAAATAGAGTTCGAGGTCGAGATGGTGTTCGAGATAGAGTTCGTGTTCGACAGAGAGTTGAATGAATGAATAAATGAATGAATACGTTTATTGGTCAAGTATTCACATACAAGGAATTTGCCTTGGTGCTCCGCCCGCAAGTCCAACTCGAACTCGAGTTCGAGATAGAGTTCGAGTTCGAGTTACAGTTCGAGTTCGAGATCGAGTTCGCGATAGAGTTCGAGTTGAATGAATTAATTAATGAATGAATATGAGTACGAGTGCGAGAGAGAGAGAGTTGAGAGAGAGAGAGAGAGAGAGAGAGAGAGAGAGAGAGAGATGAGAGAGAGAGAGGAGAGAGAGAGAGAGAGAGCACTACAACTTCTCACTTAGGAGTTCAATTTAAGACTAACGGAATGCAGCAGACCGCGACGCTAACAAGCTAGTGGGCGTAACTACAAATGCAAGACATAGCATGAGCCACGAATCTACATCCCCCTCTTAAAGAACCAATAACGATGTATATCCATAACTAAGCAAAACAAATATCACAACCGATGACAGACTGGTGGAAAGTGAAACATAGTCCGGATACATCACGACCGGCCTGCAAACACGACCGGGACGTGTACGATAGAGGCCTTCTCCATTCTTTTTCTCTGGGGAAAGAGCAGGCGATGTCACCGCCGTGGGGGAGTGGAGAAACGTCCCTGGAGTCGAAGCACGCGAAGATGGAACAGACAGAGGAACTGTCGCAGGCATGGATTGTTGTGCTAGCAAGAGCATGCGGGGGTCACTAGATGCAGATTGAAATACTAATAATAATAATAATAGATTTTATTTATATAGCGCTTTTCAGGACTCAAAGTCGCTGAACTTGTATGATCCGGATAATAAGTAAGGATTAAATCGTTCACAGGCAGAAGATGTCGCATCAGTAGGTGCCGCCAACGGCTCTAACAATGTACCAGCGTGTCTCCGAAGCGGGACCAGACACCACCCCAATACGGACAAGGCCTTTGTCAGTCTGTAAGAGGACCACCTGTCCTTTGGTCAATGGTGGCAGTGGCTTACTCGCCTTGTCGAACCATATCTTTTGAACGTCACGCTTTTGTTGCAACCTGGATTGAACCTCCTTTGAGCGGAAACACATGTGAGGTTAATGTTTGCTCCGCTACGGGCAGCGTGGAGGAGGAGAGAGAAGAGGGGAGAGAGAGGAGGAGAGATAAGGGAGGAAAGAGAAGGGAGAGAGAGAGAAGGGAAAGAGGGAAGACGGGAGAGAGAAGGGGGTTCATTTTCCCACACAAGCCATAGGTGACTGGGCAATATAAACCCAAGCACCAAGTTGAAAGCGGCCGAATGTGTGCATTTCTCGGAACAGCCGCCATTCTCCCACGGCCACCCTCCGTGGGCTGCGGGTCGGGTGGAGCGGAGGTTTGGGACAATGTTCATGGCTTCACAGTGATGTGATGGACGCGGGGGTCTGGACAAATCGCCGACAAGTATCGCCCCCGGCAACGTCATGTTCGTTATTGGACTTTTCTGTTGAGGGGCAGTCGGTCCTTAGGCTTGTTGGCGACGCTGCCTTTCGGGTAGGTGGCGTTTTGACAGAACGGCCATTCGGTAACTTTGCTTTTAGGCGACGCAGCTTTTCGGTTCGTTGGCTTCTAGGCGTCCCGCCCTTTCGGTTCGTTTGCACTTAGGCATCCCGTCCTTTAACTTAGTAGGCGTTTCGTCTTCGGGTTCTTTCGGTTTATTGGCGTTTCGGCCTCGTTTCCATTCGGTTCTTTGGCTTCGACTTCTTTGCTTCGGCTTCTTGTCTGTCGGCGCCACGTCTGGGTATTATCTGGCCAGCCGTGCTTAATGACAGAAGTTAGCGACCGTAGGGGTCTTGTCGCTGGCAGTCTGGGCAACCAGATCCTCCATCCAAGATGAAGGGATGAAGGATACAGTCATCACGATAAAGTCATCATCCTGCGAGGGCAGATCCTCGCAGGGCGTCCGAGATGCACGTGAAAGAGTGTCCGCCAGGTACATATCTATTCCACGTTTGTAGGTCAGGACGATGTCATATTTTTGAAGATGTAGTAACATCCGTTGTGGACGCGCTGGAGGGTTATGAATAGGTTTATTGAAAATACTGATAAGAGGTTGGTGGTCGGTTTTAATTGTATCTAGACCAAGAGCAGAACCATTGGGTCTGGACCCTGAACGTTCTTCAGACCCGGGGTCTGGTTCCCGAACGTCCTTCAGCTAAAGAAAAAAAATGGCGTCGTTTTTGGAGCAGAGCCGAGCGGCAGCAGCCGTTATGGTGGCTGGCCAGCATGAGGAGACAAAATGAGTGAGTGGGGGGGGGGGGGGTGTGGGGGAGAAGGATTTTATTTAAAATGTGTACATAAACACGACGAAATTTAATCAGGGTGGATACTTGGAATAAAAAGTGAAATCTCTACAGAAATTGAAAAAATCTCGGCGTTTCTGCGTGTGGTGTTGGCGCAGCAACGAATCAAAGGCTGGCACCCACAAGACAGACAGAATCACACACACACACACACACAGTTTTAAATATAGGTAGATAGTGGGACTAAAAATGAAATCGTTGAACTTTTTGCAGGCGAACACAACCACAAAGCTCTTTTTCGATTTGGGCGTATCGTGGTTCTGTGTCAGATATGGTTCGCGAGGCCTAGGGGGACAGGTTTATTGCCATGGCCATCATTCTGAAGGCATGCAGCGTGCAGACCGTGTTTGTGATGCGTCACATATAAGTGTAATAGGCAGTCTATGATCAAAGTACGCTAGAGTAGGGGTGTGCCGACATCTGCCGTTTAAGTGTATCAAATGCTGTCTGTTATTGCTCATGCCAGGTCTAAGCAGAGACTCTGTGTGTGAGATGGCGTAATGGGGCTGATATTTCGCTGAAATCTGGAATGAATTTGCTCAAATAGCCATGGCCAAGGAACCTCTGTAAACTGAGCACATCTGTGGGTGCTGGAAGATCATTAATAGCACTGGTTTTCGCTGGATCCGTTTTTAGGCCGTCTTTGGTAAATATATGGCCTAAGTATTTTACTCATTCACTCTGAATTTGCATTTTTTTAGGATTAGCTTGAGATGGATGGCCTCTGCACGCCTCAATACTTTTGTCAGATTGGCATCGTGCTCCTTGACCGTTTCCCAGCAATGAGGATATCGTCCACTACGATGGAGCATGGGTATCCTGCAAACAATTGTTCCATGGATTGTTGAAATACTTCACTTATACCAGAAGGCATTCCTCAGAAATGTATGATTTCCGAACGGAGTATTGAAAGTTGTCAACTTGGAGGAGTTATGGTCCAGTGGAATCTGCCAGAATGAGCTTTTGGGCATCTTGCACTGTGAATATAGTTGCTTCAGCCATCTGCGCCGCAATCTCGTCCACAGAGCACATAGGATAACGCGCCGTTTTAATTTCTGTATTTAGGTCCTTGGGGTTGATACAGATCCGTATCTCGTCTCTGTTGTTCTTAGAAGCGACAACCATTGTGGAGACCCAGTCCGAGGGGTCAGTTACGGGAGTAATCAACACCCAGAGTCACCATTCTGTTAAGTTCACTTTGAACGCGATCCCGCATAGCTGTGGGGATCTGTGAGTCGGACGAACAACTGGAATTGCCTCAGGGTCATTAGTAATCGTGTATCTAACAGGCAACTTGCCCAGCTTATCATTCAACAAATCCTTGTATTGTGTTAGAATTTGATGTGTAAAATCATAGTCTGTAGACAGTGGACAGACAGAAGGGCCGAAAGAAACCAAACCCATGTCTAGGCATGCATCGGCATCCAGTATGGATGGTACCTTCTCGCGTACCACGTAGAAATCCAGGATGTGATCACGTGAGTTGAGACAGCAACGTTAACTCTACTTGGCCGATAGGGTGTAGTCGAGACCATCAAACGAGACAAGTGATGCAGTTGTATGAGTTAAAGTTTCTGGTGTTTTTTAGCATCTGGGGAGACAGCCAAAGAGATTACATTGCAGCGCGCCCCCGTCGACCTTGAGATAAAGGGGTTCTGCAATTAATAAGCAATGCAACCTTGGGATCTAGCCGGTTGTGCACTGAATTAGACAAAGCATTTACATCAATCTCTGCACTATAGCCATCTGTTTGTACATCCATGGGAACTAGGTGTGCGAACTCGGAGTTTGATTATTCATTATGGTTTGGCGAGTTGACAGACTGTCTCATTTGAAATCTGTTACTGCGTGAACTACAGCATTTAACGAAATTGTTTCTTTTATTGCAGAATCGACAGTTTTCCATACGCAGGGCACCGGTCGCGATTGCAATATGTGAACCCCCACAGTTAAAACAATTAGCGATCAATCTTAGGTTATTAGCTGGCCCCTGTGACGAGCGAGCAGGAGTTTGATAAGACAAGCTGGCCGCATTAACTTCACGAGCAGCAGAGTGTCCAAGAGGATTGAATGCGAGCATCAGTCAGTTCAGCTATGCGTCAGAGGTTTTCAACAGCCGCTAAAGTCAGGTCAACCTCCTGCAGTAATTCATCGCGTAATTCATCATTCAATATGCCATGGATTAAGCGGTCCCGTACAAGACTATATTGAATCTCTCTGAAATCGCATCGACTAGCGACATGCTTCAGCGCATTAACGTGTAGTTCAACAGGTTCTCCTTGTTTTTGACACATTGAAAAAATTATGGCGTTCCATGCTTACATTAATTTGTAACTCACATAATTGTCAGAATTTACGTAGGAGACATTCAGGATCACGGCGAGACTCCACAGCAATTTGATCACCGTTAGCATCAACTCTAGCCAGTGCATGGTGAAATCATCTGACACGACCAGCAGCCCCAGTGCCTGCCAAATTGCGAAGAATTAATGCACGAAGAGCAGGATCAGCAGCAGGAAATGCAGCAGGAAATGCAGCCTCAACATAGATTGAAAAATCCTCTTCAAACACACGATCTGCATCGAACACCAAGATCCCTGGCTTCCTGAGAGCCGAAGCCATTATCCACAGTAGAAAAATAACAAACCAAGATTTAAAAAAAATAGAATCAATTGAGGAGTAAGTCCGTACACTCTGACACCATGTCGATTGATGTCCTTATAATAAGAGTAGCCTTACACCATGATAATGATTCAAAGGATAAGTACATAGCAACCACAATCTCTCTCTTGCGCTGTCCACTTATACTAGAGGAATGCAGCAAGCCGCGATAACTGAAAATCTATTGGGCGTAACTACAGATGCATGACTCATAACATGAGTCACTAATCTACAGGGAGAGGGAAAGAAAGAGAGAGAGAGAGAGTGAGAGGGAGAGGAGAGGGGATGGGGGACAGAGAGAGAGAGAGGGACCGGCAGAAGAGGGGAAGGGAGGAGAGATGAGAGAGAGAGAGGCGTAGAAGGGAGAGGGCGAGTGCGACGAGGAGGGATAGAGAGAGACGCTGATGGAGAGAGAGGAACGGGGAGGGGAGAGATCGAGAGGGTAAGAGAGAAAAAGACGGGGAGGGAGAGAGCGAGACGGGGAGAGGGAAGGGGAGAGAGAGAAAGAAAGGGGAGGGATACAGAGAAACGGGGGAGAGTGAGTGACGAGTAGGGGGAGGTGGAGGGAGATGGGGAGGGGAGGGAGAGAGCGAGAGGCGGGAGAGAAGGAGAGAGGGGAGAGCGAGAGAGAGAGACGGGGGAGATGGAAGAGTGAGTGACGGGTAGGGAGAGGAGAATGAGACGGAGAGGGAGAGAGAGAGAGGCGGGGAGGGGAGGGAGAGAGGGAGAGAGCGTGGAGGGAGAGAGAGACGGGGACGGAGAGAGAAAGAGACGGGTAGGGAGAGATAGAGAGAGAGACAGGTAGAGAAGGGAGAGAGACATGCAGAGGAAGGTTAGAGAGAGAGACGGGGGAGGGAAAGAGAGAGACGCGGAGGAAGGGAGAGAGAGACGTGGAGAGAGAGGAGAGAGAGAGAGAGAGACGTGGAGGGCGAGGGAGACGGGGAGGGAGAGAGAGGATGTGGAGGTGAGGGAGGAAGAGGTGTGGGAGAGTGCGGGGGCAGGGAAGGGACGGGAGAGAGGCGACGGGTAGGGTAAGATAAAGAGATGGGGAGGGAGGGGGAGAGAGGGGGACTGGAACAGAGAGAGAGATGGAGAGAGGAGAGTGAGAGATAGAGAGCGAGAGACGGGGAGGGGAGGAAGAGAGACTGGGAGGAGTTAAAATGACGTTAAAAGTCATTTGGCCAGATACATTTGGCCAGACATTTAGACAGGTACATGGATAGGACAGGTTTAAAGGTATAATTACAAGTGCCCTCCCCTAACTCTCATTTACAGGTGCCCTCCCTTAAATAGAAGTGGTAGTTGCTTGCCTCACAGCGCCAGATGCCCCGATGGGGAGAGGAGATGGGGAGAGATGTGCTAAAGAGGGGAGAGAGAGAGAGAGAGGGGAGAGAGAGAGAGAGAGGGAGCGCGAGCGAGACGAGAGAGAGAGAGAGAGGAGAGAGAGAGAGAGGAGAGAGAGAGAGAGGAGAGAGAGAGAGAAGAGAGAGAGAGAGAGAGAGAGAGATAAAGAGAGGAGACGGGATGGAGAGAGAGAGGATGGGTAGGGGAGGAGAGAGTGGAAGGCGTGGGAGAGAGAGCGAGACGGGGCAGTGGAGAGAGTGAGAGATGGGGGTCTCGTCTGAAGAACGGCCTCCGTCACCCTCTCGACCTCCCCCATCACTCTCCCCCTCGCCCTCTTCCCCCTCCCCGGTCCCTCCCTCCCTCTCCCCGTCTCTCACTTCACTCTCCCCGTCCCTCCCTCCCCCCACTTCTCTCTCTCTCTCTCTCTCTCTCTCTCTCTCTCTCTCTCTCTCTCTCTCTCTCTCTCTACTCCTCTCTCTCTCCTCTCTCGCTCCGGCTGTCTCTCCCCCATCTCTCTCTCCCTCTCCCCGTTTCTCTCTCTCGCCCCTCCCCTTCTCTCTCGCTCTCCCCCATCCCCAGTCGGTCTCTTGCTCCCTCTTCCAGTCTCTCTCTCTCACGTCTCTCTACTCCCCCCCTCTCTCTCTCTTCTCTCCTTCCATCCCTCGGATCCATCTCTCGTCTCTCCTTCCCTCTCTCTTCGACCATCTCCCCATCTCTCTCCCTCACCTCTACCCCTTTCCCCCCGAGACCCTCCCCACAGTCGCGTGACCCCTCCCACATGTAGTCCCACCACTCATTTCCCACCCCCATCACACACCACACCTTCTTGCATGTTCATCATGTCGATGAGGGGAGGGAGAGAGGGTGGGCTGACGTCTGAAGAGGGGTCTCGACCCGAAACGTCCCATTTTCTCATCCAGAGATGCTGCCTGTCCCGTTGAGTTGTTCCATCATTTTGTTTATCTATGTTAAGTCAAGTTTTGTCGTGGCCAGTTAAGACATTTTTTGCTCATCATATGATGAGCGTTTTGTCGGAAACTGGGCCTGTACCCACTGGAGTTTAGAAAGAGAGGAGACCTCAAAAGAAACGTTTGTCATTTGGCCCGATACATTTGGCCAGACATTTAGACAGGTACACGGATAGGACATGTATAAAGGTATACTTACAGGTGCCCCTCACCCTTATTCCCGCATTTACAGGTGCCCTCCCTTAAATCCAAGTGGTATTTGTGCATCCTCACAGCGCCGGAGTTCGATCCTGACCACGGGCGGGATCTGTACAGAGTTTGTACTTTCTCCCCGCGACCTGCCTCGGGCCGGCACGGTGCCTCCAACTCTCACATCCCCCCCGCCCCGTCTCTCTCCCTATCCAGAGGATATAGATTCAAGGTGAAGGGAGGAAATATTTAATTGGAACCTGAGGGGGGTAACGTTTCCACCAGAGGGGTGGTGGGTTGTATGGATCAGCTGCCGGAAGATGTAGTTGAGGCAGGGCTTATCACAACGTCTGGACAGGTACAGGGATATGACAGGTTTAGAGTGATATGGGCCAAACGCGGGCAGGGTGGAATAAGTGCAGATGTTGGTCAGTCTGGGCAAGTTGACCGAAGGGCCCTGTTTCTATGTTGTGTTAGATCTACACCCCTCTCCACTTCCTCCGTCACCCTCTCGACCTCCCCATCACTCTCTCTCCCCCTCGCCCTCTTCCCCCTCCCCGGTCCTCCCTCCCTCTCCTCTTCTCTCACACTCTCCCCGTCTCTCCCTCTCTCCCCCTTCTGTCTCTCTCTCTCTCCCTCTCCCCGTTTCTCTCTCTCTCTCTCTACCTCTCCCCGCCTCTCCCCCGTCACTCCCTCGCCCTCCCCTTCTCTCTCGCTCTCCCCATCCCAGTCTCTCTGTCTCTCTCTCCCTCTTCCAGTCTCTCTCTCCACGTCTCTCTACTTCCCCCTCTCTCTCTCTTCTCTCCTTCCATTCCTCGGATCCATCTCTCGTCTCTCCTTCCCTCTCTCTTCGACCATCTCCCCATCTCTCTCCCTCTACCCCTCTCCCCCCGAGACCCTCCCCACAGTCGGTGACCCCCCACATGTGGCCCCACCAACTCATTTCCCACCCCCATTAACACCACACACCTTCTGCATGTTCATCATGTCGATGCAAAAGAGAGAGGTGCTCAGGCAGTGCGAGACAGAGAGAGAGAGAGTGAGAGGAGTGGAGAAGAGAGAGGTGGGCAGAGGGAGAGAGAAAGGAGAGGGAGAGAGGCGGCGATGGGAGGGAGAGATGGAGACGGGAAGGCAGAGAGAGAGAGAGAGAGAGACGGAGAGAGAGACACAATAGACAATAGGTGCAGGAGTAGGCTGCTGCGAGCCATTGGCCCTTCGAGCCCAGCACCGCCATTCATCAATGTGATCATGGCATGGCTGATCATCCCCAATCAGTACCCCCGTTCCCGCCTTCTCCCATATTCCCTGACCGCCATTTTTAAGGCCAAATCTAGCTCTCTCATGAAAGCATCCAGAGAATCTGCCTCCACCCGCTCTCTGAGGCAGAGAATTACACACTCACCACTCTCTGTGAGAAAAAGTGTTTCATCGTTTCTGTTCTAAATGGCTTACTCCTTATTATTACGTGGAGGGAGAGAGACAGATAGAGGGAGAGAGAGAGATAGAGGTTGAGGGGGATAGAGAGCGACGGGGAGGGGAGAGTGTAAGATTTGAGAAGTTTTCCCTCATGCTACAATCAACAAAACCAAAGGAGCTGCATTTGGGAACATTTTTTATACGGGACTGGGACTGAGAGAGAGAAAAGCTGCGGGTCAGTTTTAACAAAGGATGTCACAATCCGTGGGTCCCAAGATGGCCGCGGGGACCTCGTGACCAGCCACAAAGCGAAAACCCCACAGCCCAGTCTCTGGGTTTCTGCAAAGTCACGGGCCTGAACAATAGATGGATATTGGCCGTGCAGAAACCCCCCGAAACCAGGTCGAAGTCCAGACACTGGGGCGCTGACATCAGCAGGGATCACAATGGCCCAAGCCGACACCTACCTAGTTAATCTCGTTAAGGGAGCACAATAGCCCATAGAAACCTACCTGGCCGGTGATGGAAAACCAGTTAAACCCATCACCTCTTATCGAGAAACAAATTAACAGACCGTCTAGCCATCACCGGTACTCCCGGACATAACGCAGAACAAAGAGGGAGCTCGAACCCCATATTTTAAGCAAAGAGATCCCGAGATCTGGCGGGAGATAGGACGGGTCAGGATTAGAATAACTGGCCACGATTTTGGGGGTTTAAGAAGGAAAAGGAGGGAGACACAGGAGGAGTCCCTGAACGAATCTGGAGACTTGCGGAGAGAGAGAGAGGACACAGGACAGCGCTTAAAAAGTACACGGTGTCTAGTGTGACACACTCCAGCTGGAGTCCCCGCCACGTGGAATTAAAAAGGAAAGCAGTAGGACCCCTGGGCGAGGTGAACACCCGGGACCACCCGAAAGACCGAGACGACCGCCGCCGATCCTTCCACAGCCACCTAATCGGAGGAAGCAGCACGACCAGCCAGTAACCTCAGTAATCGCCCATGGCGAGCATGTACCCCGATCCTGCACATCGTGGACATAGTTTAGTGTAGAGGGGAGGGGGAGGTGGTTATATTAACGTGGGTGTAAGTGTAAGATGTGCTGGCAAATTTTACGATGTGCCGTACGTTCATCATCCCGCACTCGAGTATTGTATCGTAGTTATTGCGTCTATGATCCCGAAACAGGAACTGTAATTATGCATATGCCTTATAGAACTGTGTCAAAGTATTTATGTACCGTAGTCCCAACCGCTAAATAAAAGTTTTTTTCCTGTTTAAACCCTGGTCTTCAAATCTGGTCTGGTTGAATTGTCTGCACTATCAACGCTCCTGCAACTAAGCCCAGTGTCTAGAACCGTAGGGGGTGAGTGGGTCGAGCCCTCAGGGGGAACCAGTGTGCGCAGCCTGGTCGAGGGACCAGAGCAAACCACAGGACCTTAGGTCGGTTGAAAGCTCGACGCAGAAACCCCTTACAAGAGGGAGAGAGAAAGTAAGAGTGACGGGGGTGGCGAGGGAGAGAGAGAGGGGAGGGAGGGAGAGAGAGAGTCGGGGAGGGGGAGGGATAGAGACGGGTAGGGGAATGCAAAAGTGACGAAGGGATGGGTGAGAGCTGGAGATGAAGAGAGAACGAGGAGGGA
>JAXLNO010000385.1:1199119-1291650 GCA_038087875.1 Malacoraja senta | reverse complement strand
GGCACCTATAATTATCCCTTTAAACCTGTCCTATGCATGTACCTAAATGCCTGGCTAAATGTATCTGGCCAAATGACACTTAAACGTTGTTTCATTGATGTCCCTCCTCGTTCTCTCTTCATCTCCAGCTCTCACCCACCCCGTCACTTTTGCATTCCCCTACCCGTCTCTATCCCTCCCCCTCCCCGACTCTCTCTCTCCCTCCCTCCCCTCTCTCTCTCCCTCGCCTCCCCGTCACTCTTACTTTCTCTCTCCCTCTTGTAAGGGGTTTCTGCGTCGAGCGTTCGCCCGACCTAAGGTCCCTGTTGTTTGCTCTGGTCCCTCGACCAGGCCGCGCACACTGGTTCCCCGTGAGTGGCTCGACCCACTCACCCCCTACGGTTCTATACACTGGACTTAGTTGCAGGAGCGTTGATAGTGCAGAAAATTCAACCAGACCAGATTTGAAGACCAGGGTTTAAACAGGAAAACAACTTTTATTTAGCGGTTGGGACTACGGTACATGAATACTTTGACAGTTCTATAAGGCATATGCATAATTACATTTCCTGTTTCGGGATCATAGACGCAATAACTACGATACAATACTCGAGTGCGGGATGATGAACGTACGGCATATCGTAAAATTTGCCAGCACATCTTACACTTACACCCACGTTAATATAACCACCTCCCCCTCCCCTCTACACTAAACTATGTCCAGGATGTGCAGGATCGGGGTACATGCTCACCATGGGGCGATTACTGAGGTTACTGGCTGGTCGTGCTGCTTCCTCCGATTAGGTGGCTGTGGAAGGGTCGGCGGCGGTCGTCTCAGTCTTTCGGGTGTTCCGGGGGTTCACCTCGCCCAGGGGTCCTACTGCTTTCCTTTTCTTTCCACGTGGCGGGGACTCCAGCTGGAGTGTGTGTCACGCTGGACACCGTGTACTTTTTAAGCGCTGTCCTGTGTCCTCTCTCTCTCTCCGCAAGTCTCCAGATTCGTTCAGTGACTCCTTCTGTGTCTCCCTCCTTTTCCTTCTTAAACCCCAAAATCGTGGCCTGTTATTCTAATCCTGACCCGTCCTAGCTCCCGCCAGATCTCGGGATCTCTTTGCTTAAAAGATGGGGTTCGAGCTCTCTCTTTGTTCTGCGTTATGTCCGGGAGTACCGGTCATGGCTAGACGGTCTGTTAATTTGTTTCTCGATAAGAGGTGATGGGTTTAACTGGTTTTCCCATCACCGGCCAGGTAGGTTTCTATGGGCTATTGTGCTCCCTTAACGAGATTAACTATGTAGGTCGGCTTGGGCAATTGTGATCCCTGCTGATGTCAGCGCCCCAGTGTCTGGACTTCGACCTGGTTTCGGGGGTTTCTGCACGGCCAATATCCATCTATTGTTCAGGCCGTGACTTTGCAGAAACCCAGAGACTGGGCTGTGGGGTTTCGCTTTGTGGCTGGTCACGAGGTCCCGCGGCCATCTTGGGACCCACTGATTGTGACATCCCTTGTTAAAACTGACCGCAGCTTTTCTCTCTCTCAGTCCCAGTCCCGTATAAAAAAATTCCCAAATGCAGCTCTTTGGTTTTGTTGATTGTAGCATGTGAGAGGGGTCACCGACTGTGGGGAGGGTCTCGGGGGGAGAGGGAGATACGGGGAGATGGTCGAAGAGAGAGGGAAGGAGAGACGAGAGAGATGGATCCGAGGGGTGGAAGGAGAGAAGAGAGGGAGGGGGAAGCAGATAGACGGGGAGAGAGAGACTGGAAGAGGGAGAAAGAGACAGATTGGGATGGGGAGAGCGAGAGAGAAGGGGAGGGCGAGGGCGTGACTGGGGAGACGCGGGTAGAGCGAGAGAGAGAAACGGGGAGAGGGAGAGAGAGATGGGGAGAGACAGCGGAGCGAGAGAGAGAGAGAGAGAGAGAGAGAGAGAGAGAGAGAGAGCGAGAGAAGTGGGACGGAGGGAGGGAAGGACGGGGAGAGTGAGTGAGAGACGGGGAGAGGGAGGGAGGACGGGGAGGGGGAAGAGGGCGAGGGGAGAGTGATGGGGAGGTCGAGAGGGTGACGGAGGCCGTTCTTCAGACGAGACCCCAACTCTCACTCTCTCCACTCCCCGTCTCGCTCTCTCTCCCACGCCTTCCACTCTCTCCTCCCCTACCCATCCTCTCTCTCTCCATCCCGTCTCTCTCTTTCTCTCTCTCTCTCTCTCTCTCTCTCTCTCTCTCTCTCTCTCTCTCACTCTCTCTCTCTCTCTCCCCTCTTTACCACATCTCTCCCCATCTATCTCCCCATCGGGTATCTGGCGCTGTGAGGCAGCAAACTACCACTTGGATTTAAGGGAGGGCACCTGTAAATGAGAGAATTAGGGGAGGGCACCTGTAATTATACCTTTAAACCTGTCCTATCCGTGTACCTGTCAAAATGTCTGGCCAAATGTATCTGGCCAAATGACTTTTAACGTCATTTTTAACTCCTCCCAGTCTCTCTCTCCCTCCCCTCCCCGTCTCTCGCTCTCTCTCTCACACTCTCTCTCTCCATCTCTCGCTCTCCCCCCTCCCTCCCCATCTCTTTCTCATACCCTACCCGTCGCTCTCTCCCGTCCCTTCCCTGCCCCGCTCTCTCCCACACCTCTTCCTCCCTCACCTCCACATCTCTCTCTCCCTCCCCGTCTCTCTCTCCCTCCACGTCTCTCTCCCTCTCTCCCTCCCCTCCCCGCCTCTCTCTCTCTCCCTCCGTCTCATTCTCTCTCCCTACCCGTCACTCTCACTCTCCATCTCCCCGTCTCTCTCGCTCTCCCTCTCTCCTTCTCTCCCGCCTCTCGCTCTCTCCCTCCCCTCCCCCGTCTCCCTCCACCTCCCCTACCCGTCACTCTCACTCTCCCCCGCATCTCTGTATCCCTCCCCTTTCTTTCTCTCTCTCTCCTTCCTCTCCCCGTCTCGCTCTCTCCCTCCCCGTCTTATTCTCTCTTACCCTCTCGATCTCTCTTCCCCCCCTTTCCTCTCTCTCTCCCTCAACGTCTCTCTCTATCCCTCCTCGTCTCACTCGCCCTCTCCCTTCTACGCCTCTCTCTCTCTCCTCCCTTCCCCTCTTCTGCCGGTCCCTCTCTCTCTCTCTGTCCGTCTCACTCTCCCTCTCCCTCTCCTTCTCTCTCGCTCTCTTTCTTTCCCTCTCCCTGTAGATTAGTGACTCGTGTATGAGTCATGCATCTGTAGTTACGCCCAATAGCTTTTCAGTTATCGCGGCCTTGCTGCATTCCTCTAGTATAAGTGGAACGCGCAAGAGAGAGATTGTGGTTGCTATGTACTTATCCTTTGAATCCTTATCATGGTGTGAGGCTACTCTTATTATAAGGACATCAATCGACATGGTGTCAGAGTGTACGGACTTAATCCTCAATTGATTCTATTGTTTTTATCTTGGTTTGTTATTTTTCTACTGTGGATAATGGCTTCTGCTCTCAGGAAGCCAGGGATCTTGGTGTTCGATGCAGATCGTGTGTTTGAAGAGGATTTTTCAATCTACGTTGGCTGCATTTCCTGCTGCTGATCCTGCTCTTCGTGCATTAATTCTTCTCAATTTGGCAGGCACTGAGGCTGATGGTCGTGTCAGAAGATTTCACCATGCACTGGCTAACGGTGATCAAATTGCTGTGGAGTCTCGCCGTGATCCTGAATGTCTCCTACGTAAATTCTGACAATTATGTGAGTTACAAATTAATGTAAGCATGGAACGCCATAATTTTTTTCAATGTGTCAAAAACAAGGAGAACCTGTTGAAACTACATGTTAATGCGCTGAAGCATGTCGCTAGTCGATGCGATTTCAGAGAGATTCAATATAGTCTTGTACGGGACCGCTTAATCCTTGGCATATTGAATGATGAATTACGCGATGAATTACTGCAGGACGTTGACCTGACTTTAGCGGCTGTTGAAAACCGCTGTCGCATAGCTGAACTGACTGATGCTCACATTCAATCTCTTGGACACTCTGCTGCTCGTGAAGTTAATGCGGCCAGCTTGTCTTATCAAACTCCTGCTCGCTCGTCACAGGGGCCAGCTAATAACCTAAGATTGATCGCTAATTGTTTTAACTGTGGGGGTTCACATATTGCAATTCGCGACCGGTGCCCTGCGTATGGAAAACTGTCGATTCTGCAATAAAATATACAATTTCGTTAAATGCTGTCGTTCACGCAGTAACAGATTTCAAATTAGACAGACTGTCAACTCGCCAAACCATAATGAATATTCAAGCTCCGAGTTCGCACACCTAGTTCCCATGGATGTACAAACAGATGGCGATAGTGCAGAGATTGATGTAAATGCTTTGTCTAATTCAGTGCACAACCCTCTAGATCCCAAGGTTGCATTGCTTATTAATGGCAGAACCCTTTATTTCAAGGTCGACGGGGGCGCGCTGCAATGTAATCTCTTGGGCTGTCTTCCAGATGCTGAAAAACACAGAAACTTTAACTCATACAACTGCATCACTTGTCTCGTTTGATGGTTCTCGACTACACCCTATCGGCCAAGTAGAGTTACGTTGCTGTCTCAACTCACGTGACCACATCCTGGATTTCTACGTGGTACGCGAGAAGGTACCATCCATACTGGGTGCCGATGCATGCCTAGACATGGGTTTGGTTTCTTTCGGCCCTTCTGTCTGTCCACTGTCTACAGACTATGATTTTACACATCAAATTCTAACACAATACAAGGATTTGTGTAATGATAAGCTGGGCAAGTTGCCTGTTATATACACGATTACTATTGACCCTGAGGCAATTCCAGTTGTTCGTCCGGCTCACAAGATTCCGCACGCTATGCGGGATCGCGTTCAAAGTGAACTTAACAGAATGGTGACTCTGGGTGTGATTACTCCCGTAACTGACCCCTCGGACTGGGTCTCCACAATGGTTGTCGCTTCTAAGAACAACAGAGACGAGATACGGGATCTGTATCAACCCCAAGGACCTAAATACAGAAATTAAACCGCGCGTTATCCTATGTGCTCTGTGGACGAGATTGCGGCGCAGATGGCTGAAGCAACTATATTCACAGTGCAAGATGCCAAGAGCTCATTCTGGCAGATTCCACTGGAACATAACTCCTCCAAGTTGACAAGTTTCAGTACTCCGTTCGGACATCATACATTTCTGAGTATGCCTTCTGGTATAAGTGAAGTATTTCAACAATCCATGGAATAATTGATTGCAGGATACCCATGCTCCATCTAAGTGGACGATATCCTCATTGCTGGGAAAACGGTCAAGGAGCACGATGCCAAGCTGACAAAAGTATTGAGGCGTGCAGAGGCCATCCATCTCAAGCTAAATCCTAAAAAAATGCAAATTCAGAGTGAATGAGGCCATATATTTACCAAAGACGGCCTAAAAACGGATCCAGCGAAAGCCAGTGCTATTAATGATCTTCCAGCACCCACAGATGTGCTCAGTTTACAGAGGTTCCTTGGCATGGCTATTTGAGCAAATTCATTCCAGATTTCAGCGAAATATCAGCCCCATTACGCCATCTCACACACAGAGTCTCTGCTTAGACCTGGCATGAGCAATAACAGACAGCATTTGACACACTTAAACGGCAGATGTCGGCCACCCCTACGCTAGCGCACTTTGATCCTAGACTGCCTATTACACTTATATGTGACGCCTCACAACACGGTCTGCGCGCTGCATGCCTTCAGAATGATGGCCATGGCAATAAACCTGTCGCCTAGGCCTCGCGAACCATGTCTGACACAGAACAACGATACGCCCAAATCGAAAAAGAGCTGTTTGTGGTTGTGTTCGCCTGCAAAAAGTTCAACGAATTCATTTTAGGTCCCACTATCTATCTATATTTAAAACTGTGTGTGTGTGTGTGTGTGTGTGTGTTTCTGTCTGTCTTGTGGGTGCCAGCCTTTGATTCGTTGCTACGCCAACACCACACGCAGAAACGCCGAGATTTTTTCCATTTCGGTAGAGATTTCACTTTTCATTCCAAGTATCCACCATGATTAAATTTCGTCGTGTTTATGTACACATTTTAAATAAAATCCTTCTCCCACCCCCCACTCACTCATTTTGTCTCCTCCTGCTGGCCAGCCACCATAACGGCTGCTGCCGCCCGGCTCTGCTCCAGAAACGACGCCATTTTTTTTCTTTAGCTGAAGGATGTTCGGGAACCAGACCCCGGGGTCTGAAGCACGTTCAGGGTCCAGACCCAATGGGTCTGCTCTTGGACTAGTTACAATTAAAACCGACCACCAACCTCTTATCAGTATTTTCAATAAACCTATTCATAACCCTCCAGCGCGTCCACAACGGATGTTACTACATCTTCAAAAATATGACATCTTCCTGACCTACAAACGTGGAATGGATATGTACCTGGCGGACACTCTTTCACGTGCATCTCGGACGACCTGCGAGGATCTGCCCTCGCAGGATGATGACTTTATCGTGATGACTGTATCCTTCATCCCTTCATCTTGGGTGGAGGACCTGGTTGCCCAGACTGCCAGCGACAAGACCCTTCGGTCGCTAACTTCTGTCATTAAGCACGGCTGGCCGGATGATTCCCAGACGTGGTGCCGACAGACAAGATGCCGAAGCAAAGAAGTCGAAGCCAAAGAACCGAATGGAAACGAGGCCGAAACGCCAATAAACCGACAGAACCCGAAGACGAAACGCCTAGTAAGCTAAAGGACGGGATGCCTAAGTGCAAACTAACCGAAAGGGCGGGACGCCTAAAAGCCAACGAACCGAAAAGCTGCGTCGCCTAAAAGCAAAGTTACCCAATGGCCGTTCTGTCAAAACGCCACCTACCCGAAAGTCAGCGTCACCAACAAGCCTAAGGACCGACTGCCGCTCAACAGAAAAGTCCAATAACAAACATGACGTTGCCGGGGGCGGGACTTGTCAGCGATTTGTCCAGACCCCCGCGTCCATCACATCACTGTGAAGGCATGAACATTGTCCAAAACCTCCGTTCCACCCGACCCGCAGCCCACGGAGGGTGGCCGTGGGAGAATGGTGGCTGTTCCGAGAAATGCACACATACGGCCGCTTTCAACTTGGTGCTTGGGTTCATATTGCCCAGTCACCTATGGCTTGTGTGGGAAAATGAACCCCATGCTCCCGTCTCCCCCTTCTCTCCCCCCGTCTTCCCTCTTTTCCTTCTCTCTCTCTCTCCCTTCTCTTTCTCCCTTCGCTCTCCTCCTCTCTGTCCCCTCTTCTCTCTCCTCTTTCACGCTGCCCGTAGCGGAGCAAACATTAACCCCACATGTGTTTCCGCCAAAGGAGGTTCAATCCAGGTTGCAACAAAAGCGTGACGTTCAAAAGATATGCTTCGACTAGACGAGTAAGCCATTGCCACCATTGACCAAAGGACAGGTGGTCCTCTTACAGACTGACAAAGGCCTTGACCGTATTGGGGTGGTGTCTGGTCCCCGCTTCCGAACCACGCTGGTACATTGTTAGAGCCGATGGCGGCAACTACTGATGCGACATCTTCTGCCTGTGAACGATTTAATCCCTCCTTCTTATTATCCGGATCTTACAAGTTCAGCGACTTTGAGTCCTGAAAAGCGCTATATAAATAAAATCTATTATTATTATTATTATTTCAATCTGCATCTAGTGACCCCCGCATGCTCTTGCCAGCACAACAATCCATGCCTGCGACAGTTCCTCTGTCTGTTCCATCTTCGCGTGCGCCACATTCTCCTGCTTCGACTCCAGACACGTTTGTCCACTCCCCCAAGGTGGTGACATCGCCTGCTCTTTCCCCAGAGAAAAAGAATGGAGATGGCCTTTATCGTACACGTCCCGGTCGTGTTTGCAGGCCGGTCGTGATGTATCCGGACTATGTTTCACTTTCCACCAGTCTGTCATCGGTTGTGATATTTGTTTTGCTTAGTTATGGATATACATCGTTACTGATTCTTTAAGTGGAGGATGTAGATTCGTGGCTCATGCTATGTCTTGCATTTGTAGTTACGCCCACTAGCTTGTTAGCGTCGCGGTCTGCTGCATTCCGTTAGTCTTAAATTGAACTCCTAAGTGAGAAGTTGTAGTGCTCTCTCTCTCTCTCTCTCTCTCTCTCTCTCTCTCTCTCTCTCTCTCTCTCTCTCTTTCTCTCTCTCTCTCTCGCACTCTTACTCATATTCATTCATTCATTCATTCATTCATTCATTCATTCATACATTCATTCATTCAACTCGAACTCTATCGCGAACTCGATCTCGAACTCGAACTGTAACTCGAACTCGAACTCTATCTCGAACTCGAGTTCGAGTTGGAGTTGCGGGCGGAGCACCAAGGCAAATCCCTTGTATGTGAATACTTGACCAATAAACGTATTCATTCATTTATTCATTCATTCAACTCTCTCTCGAACTCGAACTCGATCTCGAACTCGATCTCGAACTTTATATCGAACTCTCTGTCGAACACGAACTCTATCTCGAACACCATCTCGACCTCGAACTCTATTTCGAACTCGAGTTGGAGTTCGACTTGCGGGCGGAGCACCAAGGCAACTTCCCTGTATGTGAGTACTAGGCCAATAAACGTGTTCATTCATTCATTCATTTATTCATTCATTCATTCATTCATTCATTCATTCATTTCGAACTCGACCTCGAACTTGATCTCGAACT
Source organism: Malacoraja senta (assembly GCA_038087875.1). Lineage (NCBI taxonomy): Eukaryota > Metazoa > Chordata > Chondrichthyes > Rajiformes > Rajidae > Malacoraja > Malacoraja senta. The sequence continues at coordinate 1,283,015 of JAXLNO010000385.1, read as the reverse complement.
CGAGAAAAACTGTTTATGGAAAGACAGGGTGGGTATAATTTGAGAGGGGAAAATAATTTTAAAAAATCTCAATGTCAGAACAACTCTTAAAATTATGTGCATAGCAATCTGTGGGGTGAATTTGTGGAATGGTCTGGAACAGGAGATAAAGCTTAGCACAAACATAATTCAGTTTAAAAAGATGTACAAAAACACTTTTTTAAAGGATATTGGGATGAAGATAGGTGATTGTGAGTGGGATATTTGTTATACTGATTGTATCGGGAAGGGTGATTATAGGGTGATGGGTTGTATATATGACTAAGGGATACTGTATACTATATGAGGGTTATGGGTTGTATATATGACTAAGAGATACTGTATAGTATACGAGGGGGTTTTCTTTTCTTTTTTCTTTTTTTCTCCCTTTTTTTGTATGGATTTGTAAATATTTGATTAGTGTATAAATGTAAATAATTTGGTGTACATATAGCTGCTGGTGTACATATGGTGTACATATAGCTGCTAAATGTGTATACAATAATTATAAGCAGTTGAATAAGGGGGTGGGAAATAATAAGCTTTGGCTTCTTCCTGCTCCTTTTCGGACACATACGATTTCATTTATTTATAGATATTGTTTATGACACTTTATAAATATTCTTGTTTTGTTTTTTGTATGCTGTTTCACACTTGCTATTTATTCTTCTATTCTGTTCGAAATAAAGAATAAAATAAAATATAAATAAAATATACTCGAACTTGAACTCGAACTATCTCGAACTCGAACTCTCTCTCGAACTTTCTCTCGAAATCGAACTCTCTCTCGAACTTTCTCTCGAACTCGAACTCGATCTCGAACTCGATCTCGAACTCTATCTCGAACTCGAATACGATCTCGAACTCAAGTTGGAGTTCGATTTGCTGGCGGACCACCGAGGCAAATTCCTTGTTTGTGAATAACTGGCCAATAAATGTATTCATTCATTCATTCATTCATTCATTCATTCATTCAACTCGAACTCTATCTCGATCTCGAAATATCGCGAACTCGATCTCGAACTCGAACTGTTTCTTGAACTCGAACTCTACCTCGAACTCGAACTATCTCCATCTCCAACTCCAACTCCAACTTTATCTCGAACTCGAACTCGAAATATCACAAACTCTATCCCTAACGAACTTGTACTCGAATTCGAATGAACTCGAACACGGATTAGAACTCGAACTCGAACTCGTACTCTATCTCGAACTCGAGTTGGAGTTCGGCTTGCTGGCGGACCACCGAGGCAAATTCCTTGTATGTGAATACTTGGCCAATAAATGTATTTATTTATTCGTTCATTCATTAATTCTTTCATTCATTCGTTCATTCATTCATTCATTCATTCATTCATTCATTCATTCATTCATTCATTCGTTCGTTCACTCAACTCGAACTCGAGCTCGAAATCGAACTTGAACTAGAACTCGAACTCTATCTCGAACTCGAATTCGAACTAACTGTATCTCGAACTATCTCGAAATCTCTCTCTCTCTCGAACTAGAACTCGATCTCGAACTCGATCTCGGACGTCCTCGAACTCGGTCGAACTATATCTCGAAGTCGAACTCTATCGAACTCCAACTCCAATTCCAACTCGAACTTGCACTCGAACTATACCGATCTCTTTCAGGAACTCTATCTCGACCTCGAACACTATCTCGAACTCTAACTCTCTCGAACTATATGTCGAAATCAATCCCGAACTCGAATTCCAACTCTATCTCGAACTCGATGTCGAACTCGAAATTGAATTCGAACTCTAACTCTTTCTCGAATTCGAATTCGAACGAACTCTATCTCGAACTAGAAACTCGAACTATATCACGAACTCGAACTCTCTCGAACTCCAACTCCAACTCCAACTCGAAATTGAACTCGAACTCTTTCACGAACTATCTCGAACTCGAAGTCGAACTCGAACTCGATCTCGAACTAGATCTCGAACTCGAACTCGATCTACAACTAGATCTCGAACTCTATCTCTAACTCGAACTATCTCGAAGTCGAACTCCATCTCGAACGCGAACTCTACCTCGAATTCGAGTTTGATTTCGACTTGCTGGCGGAGCTCCAAGGCAAATTCCTTGTTTGTGAATACTTGGCCAGTAAACTTATTCATTCATTCAACTCGAGCTCTATCTCAAACTCGAATTCTTATCTCGAACGTGTGCTGTCTGCACGCAGTAAGTGGCGGCGCTGTTGAACAGCTGCGGCTCGCCTGCAGTCCGTCTGTTTTTACTTTTATATTGTTGTTTTCTTTTGTCCTGTTTTAGTTAAATTTTAGTTTATTCGGTTGCGTATGTGGGGGCGGTGGGGTGAAACGTGATTTTTGTCTCTTCCTTCGGGGGAATGGCGGAGCTGGCGGCCTCCAACTGCGACCGACCTCGAGGCTCCGGAGGCAGAGCCAGGACTTACCAACGCGAGGCTGGCCAACTTCGGGGCTGCGGTGGCGTTCCGGCGGTGGCGACCAAAGACACTGGTGGCGACATGAATCCGGGGCTCGGCCGCGGCTGGCCCAGTGGACGACATCATCGGGAGCTCGCAGGTCACAGGTGGGTGACCTGGTATTCCGGAGCTCCCGCAACTACAGCTGCGTCCGCTGGACTGGAGGGCGGCAGCTTCGGCAGCTTCGGTCACCCCGGGCCGCGGAGTTTGAACCGGCCCGTCGCGGGCACGGATTCAGCCACGGACTTACCATCACCCGGCGGGGTCACAACATCAGAAGCCTGGATCGCCTCAGCGTAGAGGGAGAACAAAGAGGGAAGAGACAGAGACTTTAAGACTTTTGTCTCCATCACAGTGAGGAGGTGCTTGGTGAACTCACTGTGGTGGATGTTAATTTGTGTTTATTGTGTGTTTTGTTATTTATTATTATATGTATGACTGCAGGCAACGAAATTTCGTTCAGACAAATAAAGGAATCTAATCTAATCTAATCTAATCTAATCTAATCTAACTCGAACTCTATCTCGAACTATCTCGAACGCGAACTCGATCTCGAACTCGAACTCTATCTTGAACTCGAACTCGAACTCTATCTTGAACTCGAACTCTATCTCTACCTAAAACTCGAATTCGAACTCTAAATATCTCGACCTCGAACTCTATCTCGAACTCGAAATCTAACTCGAACTCAAACTCCTACTTGAACTCGAAATCTATCTCGAACTCGAACTCGAATTCGATTTAGAACTCGAGTTGGAGTTCGAGTTACGGGCGGAGCACCAAGACAAATTCCTTGTTTGTGAATAGATGCCCAATAAACGTATTCATTCATTCATTCATTTAACTCGAACTCGAGCTTGAACTTGAACTCGAACTCGAACTCAAACTCATTCTCGATCTCGAACTCGAACTCCCACCCGAACTCGTACTCTATCTCGAACTCGATCTCAAACGAGTTCGAGTTCGATTTGCGGGCGGAGCACCAAGGCAAATTCCTTGTATGTGAATACATGGCCAATAAATTCATTCATTCATTCATTCATTCATTCATTCATTCATTCATTCATTCATTCATTTATTCATTCAATAATTCATTCATTTATTCATTCATTCATTCATTCATTTATTCATTCATTCATTCATTCATTCATTCATTCATTCATTCGTTCATTCATTCATTCATTCATTCATTCATTCATTTATTCATTCATTCATTCATTCATTCATTTATTCATTCATTCATTCATTCATTCACTTAACTCGAACTCGAGCTCGAACTTGAACTCGAACCCGAACTCTATCTCGAACTCGAACTCTATCTCGAACTCTAACTCTATCTCAAACTCAAACTTCAACTCCAACTCCAACTGCAACTTGAACTCGAACTCTATGACGAACTCTATCTCTAACTCGAACTCGAACTCGCACTCGAACTCATACTCTCTCGGATCGCGAAATCGAGTTCGAGTTCGACTTGCGGGCGGAGCACCAAGGCAAACACCTTGTATGTGGCCAATAAACATTTTCGTTCATTCATTCATTCATTCATTCATTCATTTAACTCGAACTGGAGCTCTCTCTCTCTCGAACTTTCTCTCGATCACGAACTCGATCTCTAACTCGCATTCTATCTCGAACTGGAGCTCGAACTTGAACTTGAACTCGAACTCGAACTCGAACTCTATCACGAACTCTATCTCGAATTCCAACTCCAATTCCAACTCGAACGAACTCGAACTCGAACTTGAACTCGTACTCTATCTAGAACTCAAACTATCTCGAACTCGAGTTTGAGTTCCACTTGCGGGCGGAGCACCAAGGCAACTTCCCTGTATGTGAGTACTTGGCCAATAAACGTGTTCATTCATTCCTTCATTCATTCAATTCGATCTCGTGCTCGAACTTGATCTCGAACTCTAACTCTAACTCGAACTCGAACTCTATCTCTCTCTCTCTCTCTCTCTCTCGAACTTTCTCTCGATCACGAACTCGATCTCTAACTCGCATTCTATCTCGAACTCGAATTCGAACTCGTACTCTATCTCGCACTCGAACTCTATGACGAACTCTCAATCGAACGCGAACTCGATCTCGAACTCGAACTGGAATTCGAACTATATCGAACTCGAACTCGATCTCTAACTCGGTAGCAGAAAATACCAAAGTTAGAGAGTTCCTGGATAATTGTAATCTCCCAAAACTCAATGTGAGTGAAGAAGAGGAATTAGGTGCACAAGTCTCAACTAAGGAAATAGAAGAAACAATAAATACATTAAAGAATGGAAAAACCCCAGGACCAGATGGTTTTAGTAATGAATTTTATAAAAGATTTTACGAGATAATTACACCACGACTACATAAAATGTATACATATGCTTTTAAAGAACATACACTTCCAGAAACATTGGCGGAGTCAACGATTACACTTATACCTAAAAAAGGTAAAGATTTAGAAGATCCGTGTTCTTATAGAGCTATTGCGCTGTTAAATACAGATCAAAAAATATTAGCGAAAACATTAGCTAGAAGGCTAAGTAACTATGTCAGTAAATTAATAAATCCGGATCAAACAGGGTTTATACCCAAGAGATACTCAAGCAATAACCTGAGACGTCTGTTTAATATAATGCACTCACATAAAACCGAAGAGCAAGATTTATCAATTATTTCACTGGACGTAGAAAAAGCATTTGATCAAGTGGAATGGGATTATATGGTTAAAGTATTGCAAAAATTTCAAGTGGGAGAGAATTTTATCGCTTGGGTAAAATTATTATATGATAGGCCTACGGCCAGAATATTAACTAATAATATTTTGTCCTCGAAATTTCAGTTATCAAGGGGAAATAGATAGGGGTGTTCATTATCACCCCTGCTATTTGCTCTTGTAATAGAACCGTTAGCGGAAAGTATTAGGATACATCCGAATATTTATGGGTACAATACAAAATATTCAAATAATAAGATATCTTTATATGCATATGATGTACAACTATATATTACAAAATCACAAACTAGTATACCAAATATATTAAATTTAATTGAGGAATTTGGATCCTTTTCAGGATATAGAATAAATTGGAATAAAAGTGAAATTATGACGATTAAACCTCAAGAATCGACACACCTGTTAAAATTCCCTTTTAAAATCGCTTCAGAAACATTTAAATATTTGGGAATTGAAATTACTAGAAAATATAAATCTCTATTTAATGCAAACTATATGCACTTACTCAATAAACTAAACATACTGATTAAATTCTGGAAAACACTCCTGATGTCTCTTATAGGCCGAATAAATGCTATAAAAATGATCTTTTTACCACAAATTTTATATCTATTCCAGTCAATACTTGCCAAGAAAATTATTTTTTTAATTGGATGCTGATTTTACAAATTTTATATGGGACTATAAATCCCACAGAATCCAAAGAAAACATTTCTGTAAACCTAAGGAATTTGGTTGATTATCACTCCCCAATTTTTTATATTATAATTGGGCCACAAATGTCAAAAATATGATTCACCTGTTGGACAATTCGGCCCAGCAGGTGGATTGGATAGTAATGGAGAGAGAGGACTGTTCCCCTTTTAACATAGGAGCGATCCTTCTCTCACCAACAAAAATAAAGAATACAATATATAGTAAAAATCCAATTATTCATAGTACAATTAGAATTTGGAAACAAATAAAATTAACGTTAAAATTAAGAAATCTATCACTTCTTTCACCTATAATGAATAACCCTTCGTTTACACCTATGATAGCTAGAGCTTTTATAAATTGGGAAAGAGTAGGAATTAAAACGTTTGGAGATATGTATGATAATGGAAGTTTTTAAACATTTCACCAATTACAACTTAAATACAAATTGAATAGTAATCAATATTTCAAATATTTCAAACTACGTGACTATTTGAAAAAGTATACACGAGAATATCAAAAATATGTCTCCTGACCTATTAGATGGGATAATGAATATAAAAGCGGAATCAGCTAATTTAATATCATACCTATAGAATTCCATTTTAAATATAGAAATTCCATTATCGGACGGGATGAGAAGAGAATGGGAACAGGAACTAGCTATAAAAATCTCGAAAGAGCGTTGAGATAAACATCTATTATATGTGCATAAATGTTCGATTAACGTAAGACATGCTCTGAGTCAATTTAAAATTTTACATAGATTATATTATTCTAAAGCTAAATTAAGTACATTTTACCCAAATACCTCTGCTAACTGTGATAAATGCCTAGTCCAAGAATCAACTATAGCACATTATTTTGTTTTTTGTATAAAAATTCAAAAATATTGGAATGAAATTTTTGACATTTTCACTAAATTATTTAAAATAAAACTGAAACCGAATGCAGAACTGATTATTTTTGGAAAAATAGAAGCAAGGTTGGAGCTGACTGCGTTTCAAAGGAGTTTTCTTAGTTATGGCTTAATAACGGCAAAAAAACTGATACAGAAATTTTGGAAAAATGCTCCTACGCCAACAATAAAAATGTGGACTTCTAATATGTCGGAATTGTTACATCTAGAAGATATGAGATTCCTCCTGGCAGGTAAACAAGACCAATTCCAAAAGATTTGGTCTCCATTTATCGACTTATTACAAACATAGGGTGCAACAAAATGTTGATACATAGATACATAGAAATTAGGTGCAGGAGTAGGCCATTCGGCCCTTCGAGCCTGCACCGCCATTCAATACGATCATGGCTGATCATCCAACTCAGATAATAAATGGTTTTAGGACCTGGCGAAGGGTGAGTAAAGATAAGAAGTAGGTACAACCCTTTCATATTGTCCTATCTTATTTTCTTTTTTTCTTTTTTTCTTTTCTTCTTTAACTACTTCTTGTGGTGTAGGTTCACATGTGTGTTCCTGGACCACTTTGTCATTCACTCGCTGACTGTCTTTGCTAGCTCTTTCTATCCTTTTTTTCCATTAAAGTTGAAAAACAGAAGTGGTACAAGAACTGTATAAATTTACGTTATTGCAGATTACTGTAATGTAAAATAATTCTAAAAAAAAAAGAATAATAAAAATAAAAAAAATAAAAAGAACTCTATGACGAACTCTCAATCGAACGCGAACTCGATCTCGATCTCGAACTGGAATTCGAATTCGAATTCGAACTCTCTCTCGAACTCGAACTCGATCTCTAACTCGAACTATCTCGAAGTCGAAATCTATTTCGAACTCGAACTCGAACTCGAACTCGAACGCAAACTCTATCTCGATTTCGAGGTTGAGTTCGACTTGCGGGCTGAGCATCAAGGCAAATTCCTTCTTTGTGAATACTTGGCCAATAAACTTATTCATTCATTCAACTCGAACTCTATCTCAAATTTTAATTCGAACTCGAAATCTATCTCGAAATCTCTCTCGAACTAAAAACTCGAACTCGAACTCTATCTCTGGCTAAAACTCGAATTCGAACGCTAAATATCTCGACCTCAAACTCTATCTCGAACTCGAAATCTAACGAACTCGAACTCCTACTGGAACTCGAACTCTATCTCGATCTCGAACTCTATCTCGAACTCGATCTCGAACTCGAGTTCGACTTGCGGGCGGAGCACCAAGGCCAATTCCTTGTATGTGAATACATGCCCAATAAACTTATTCATTCTTTCATTCATGCGTTCAGTCAACTCGAACTCGAACTATCTCTAGAACTCAAACTCAAAATCTATCTTGAACTCGAACTCTATCTCCAGCTAAAACTCGAATCCGAACTCGAACTATCTCGACCTTGAACTTTATCTCGAACTCCAAATCTATCTCGAACTCGAACTCGAATTCGATCTCGAACTCGAGATGGATTTCGACTTACGGGCGGAGCACCAAGGCAAATTCCTTGTATGTGAATACTTTGCCAATAAACATTCATTCATTCATTCATTGATTTAGCTCGAACTCGAGCTCAAACTTGAACTCGAACTCTATCACGAACTCTATCTCGAACTCGAACTCTATCTCCATCTCGAACTCGAACTCGCACTCTATCTCGAACTCGTTCTCAAACTCGAGTTCGAGTTCGACTTGCGGGCGGAGCACCAAGGCAAATTCCTTCTCTGTGAATACATTGCCAATAAACTTATTCATTCATTCATCCATTCACTCATTCATTCATTCATTAATTCCGTCAACTCGAACTCGAACTCGAACTATCTCGAACTCTCTCTCGAACTAAAACTCGAACTCGTACTCTATCTCGAACTCGAACTCGAACTATCTCGAACTCGAACTCTATCTCGAACTCGAACTCTATCTCGAACTCTATCTCGAACTCTCTCGAACTCTCTCTCGAACTCAAACTCTCTCTCGAACTCAAACTCTATCTCGAACTATCTCGAGCTCTCTCGAACGCGATCTCGAACTCGAACTCGAACTATCTTGAACTCGAACTCGAACTCTATCTTGAACTCGAAGTCTATCTCGAACTCGAACTCGAAATCGATCTCAAACTCGAGTTGGAGTTCGAGTTACGGGCGGAGCACCAAGGCAAATTCCTTGTATGTGAATACTTGGCCAATAAACGTATTCATTCATTCATTCATTCATTTAACTCGAACTCTATCTCGAACTCCAACTCCAACCAACTCCAACTTGAACTCTAACTCGAACTCTCTCTCGAACTCTCTCTCGAACTCTATCTCTAATTCTCTCTCTAACTAAAACTCGAACTCGTACTATATCTCGAACTATCTCGAACAATCTCAAACGCGAACTCGATCTCAAACTCGATCTCGACCTCGAACTTTATCTCGAACTCGAAATCCAACTCGAACTCAAACTAGAATTCGATCTCGAACTCGAGTTGGGTTTCGTCTTACGGGCGGAGCACCAAGACAAACTCCTTGTTTGTGAATACTTGTCCAATAAACTTATATATTCATTCATTCATTCAACTCGTACTCTATCTCGAACTCGAACTCTTATCTCGAACTCGAACTCTCTCGAACTCGAACTCTATCTCGAACTATCTCGAACGCGAACTCGAACTCTATCTTGAACTCGAACTCTATCTCGAACTCTCTCTCTACCTAAAACTCGAACTCGAACTCGTACTCTATCTCGAACTCGAAATCTATCTCGAGCTCGAACTATCTCGAACTCTCTCGAACTCGAACTCCATTTCGAACGAACTCGAGCGCGATCGAACTCGAACTCGAATTTTATCTCGAACTCGAACTCGAATTCGAACACGAACTCTATCTCGATCTCTCTCTCTCTAACCAAAACTCGAACTCGAACGTACTCTATCTCGAACTCGAACTCAAAGGAATTGAACTTGAACTCGAACTCTATCTTGAACTCGAACTCCAACGAATCGAACTTGAACTCGAACTCTATCTTGAACTCGAACCAACTCCAACTCGAACATGAACTCGAACTCTATCTCTAATTCTATCACGAACTTAATCTCGAACTCGAACTCTATCTCGAACTCGAACTCGAACACTATCTCTAATTCTATCACGAACTCAATCTCGAACTGGAACTCTATCTCGAACTCGAACTCGAACTCTATCTCGATCGACTTGCGGGCGGAGCACCACCAAGATAAACACCTTGTATGTGAATACATGGCCAATAAACTTATGCATTCATACATTCATTCAGTTAACTCGAACTCGAAATCTCTCTTGAACTCGAACTCTCTCTCGAACTCGAGCTCGAACTATATCTCGAACTCGAACGCGAACTCGAACACCAACTCCAAATCGAACTTGAACTCGAACTCTTTCTCGAATTTTATCACGAACTCTATATCTATCTCGAACTCTATCGCGAACTCGAATATGAACTCGAACTCGAACTCTATCTCGAACTCGAACTATCTAGAACTCGAACGCGAACTCGAACTCTATCTCGAACTCGAACACTATCGCGAACTTTATCTCGAACTCGAAATATATCTCGAACTCGAAGTCTATCTCGAACTCTCTCTAGAACTCGCTCTAGAACTCGAATTCGAATTCGAACTAACACTATCTCGAACTCTCTCCCAAACTCGAACTCGAACTCGATCTCGAAATCCAACTCCAACTCGAACTTGAACTCGAACTCTAACACGAACTCTATCACGAACACCATCTCGAACTCGAAAACTATCTATCTCGAACTCGAAATCGCACTCGAACTCGAATTCGATCTCGAACTCGAGTTGGAGTTCAAGTTACGGGCGGAGCACCTAGGCAATTCCTTGTATGTGAATACTTGGCCAATAAACTTATTCATTCATTCATTCATTCATTCATTCATTCATTCATTCATTTAACTCGAACTCGAGCTCGAACTTGATCTCGAACTCGAGCTATATCTCGAACTCCAACTCCAACTCCAACTCCAACTTGGATTTACGAAGGGGAAATCATGCTTGATTTATGTTCTGGAATTTTTTGAAGATGTAACTCGGTAAATGGACAAGGGAGAGCCCGTGGATGTAGTGTACCTGGACTTTCACAAAGCATTTGATAAGGTCCCACATAGGAGATTAGTGGGCAAAATTAGGGCACATGGTATTGGGTGTAGAGTGCTGACATGGATAGAGAAGTGGTTGGCAGACAGGAAATAAAGAGTAAGGATTAAAGGGTCCCTTTCAGAATGGCAGGCAGTGACTAGTGGCGTACCGCAAGGCTCGGTGCTGCGACGTCAGCTATTTACAATATACATCAATGATTTGGATGAAGGGATTCAAAGTAACATTAGCAAATTTGCAGATAATACAAAGCTGGGTGGCAGTGTGAACTGTGAGGAGGATGCTATGAGAATGCAGGGTGACTTGGACAGGTTGGGGAGTGGCAGATGCATGGCAGCTGAAGTTTAATGCGGATAAATGTGAGGTGATCCACTGTGGTAGCAAAACCAGGAAGGCAGATTACTAACTAAATGGCGTCAAGTTGGGAAAAGGGAAGTACAACGGGATCTGGGGGTCCTTGTACACCAGTCTATGAAAGTAAACATGCAGGTACAGCAGGCTGTGAAGAAATCAAATGGCATGTTAGGCTTTATAACAAGAGGAATCGAATATAGGAGCAAAGAGGTCCTTCTGCAGTAGTACAGAGCCCTAGTGAGACCACACCTGGAGTATTGTGTGCAGTTTTGGTGCCCTAATTTGAGGAAGGACATTCTTGCTATTGAGGGAGTGCAGCGTAGGTTTACAAGGTTAATTCCCGGGATGGCTGGACTGTCAAATGCTCAGAGAATGGAGCAACTGGGCTTGGACACTTTGGAGATTAGAAGGATGAGATGGCATCTCATTGAAACATATAAGATTGTTAAGGGCTTGGACACACTAGAGGCAGGACACATGTTCCCGATGTTATGTAAGTCCAGAACCAGGGACCACAGTTTAAGAATAAGGAGTAAGCCATTTAGAACGGAGACGAGAAAACGCTTTTTCTCACCGAGAGTGGTGAGTCCGTGGAATTCTCTGCCTCAGAGGGCGGTGGAGGCAGGTTCTCTGGATGCTTTCAAGAGAGAGCTAGATAGGGGTTAAAAATAGCGGAGTCAGTGGATATTGGGAGAAGGCAGGAACGGGGTACTGATTGGGGAAAATCAGCCATGATCACATTGAGTGGCGGTGCTGGCTCGAAGGGACAAATGGCCTACTCCTGCACCTATTGTCTATTGTCTATTGTCTATTGAACTCGAACTCGAACTCGAACTCTATCACGAATATCTCGAACTCGAACTCTATCTCTATCTCGAACTCGATCTCGAACTCGAGCTCGACTTACGGGCGGAGCATCAAGGCAAATTACTTTTATGTGAATACATGGCCAATAAACTTATTCATTCATTTATTCATGCATTCAGTCAACTCGAACCCGAACTCTCTCTCGAACTCAAACTCTTATCTCGAACTCGAAATATCTCGAACTCTCTCTCGAACTTGAACTATCTCGAACTATCTCGAACGCGAACTTGATATCAAACTCGATCTCGATCTCGAACTTTATCTTGAACTCGAACACGAACTATATTGAACTCGAACTCTATCTCTAGCTAAAACTCGAATTCGAACTCGAACTATCTCGACCTCGAACTTTATTTCGAAATCGAAATCTATCTCGAACTCCAACTCGAAATCTATCTCGAACTCGAATTCGAATTCGATCTCGAACTCGAGTTGGATTTCGACTTACGGGCGGAGCACCAAGGTAAACTCCTTGTACGTGAAAACTTGGCCAATAAACATTCATTCATTCATTCATGCATTCCGTCAACTCTCTCTCGAACTCTCTCTCGAACTCAAACTCTATCTCGAACTCGATCTGGATCTCGATCTCGAACTCGAACTCGCACTCGAACGGACTATATCTCGAACACGATCTTGAACTCGAGTTCGAGTTCGAGTACGACTTGCGGGCGGAGCACCAAGGCAAATTCCTTTTTGAGGCAGCGACTCCGGTAAATCCCAACAATGGTGGGGAGGTCAGAGCCGGTGATGGACTGGGTAGTTGTCGAACCAGGCCATGGTGCAACCAGACAATATGTTCTCCACTTTACACCTGTAGAAGTTCAAGAGAATCCTCTTTGACACACCGAATCTCCGTAATCTTCTCAGGAAGTAGAGGCGTTGCTGTGCTTTACTTATAATTGCATCAGTGTGCTGGGTCCAGGAAAGATCTTCGGAAATATGCACGCCAGGAATTTGAAAATATTCACTCTCTCCACCGTTGATATCTCGACCTCGAACTTTATCTCGAACTCCAAATCTATCTCGAACTCGAACCCGAATTCGATCTCGAACTCGAGTTGGATTTCGACTTACGGGCGGAGCACCAAGGCAAATTCCTTGTATGTGAATACTTTGCCAATAAACATTCATTCATTCATTCATTCATTTAGCTCGAACTCGAGCTCAAACTTGAACTCGAACTCTATCACGAACTCTATCTCGAACTCGAACTTTATCTCCATCTCGAACTCGAACTCGTACTCTATCTCGAACTCGTTCTCAAACTCGAGTTCGAGTTCGACTTGCGGGCGGAGCACCAAGGCAATTTCCTTCTATGTGAATACATTGCCAATAAACTTATTCATTCATTCATTCATGCACTCATTCATTCATTCATTCATTCCGTCAACTCGAACTCGAACTCGAACTCTATCTCGAACTCTCTCTCGAACTAAAACTCGAACTCGTACTCTATCTCGAACTCGAACTCGAACTATCTCGAACTCGAACTCTATCTCGAACTCGAACTCTATCTCGAACTCTATCTCGAACTCTCTCGAACTCTCTCTCGAACTCAAACTCTCTCTCGAACTCAAACTCTATCTCGAACTCTATCTCGAGCTCTCTCGAACGCGAACTCGATCTCGAACTCGAACTCGAACTATCTTGAACTCGAACTCGAACTCTATCTTGAACTCGAAGTCTATCTCGAACTCGAACTCGAAATCGATCTCAAACTCGAGTTGGAGTTCGAGTTACGGGCGGAGCACCAAGGCAAATTCCTTGTATGTGAATACTTGGCCAATAAACCTATTCATTCATTCATTTCATTCATTTAACTCGAACTCTATCTCGAACTCCAACTCCAACTCCAACTCCAACTTGAACTCTAACTCGAACTCTCTCTCGAACTCTCTCTCGAACTCTATCTCTAATTCTCTCTCTAACTAAAACTCGAACTCGTACTATATCTCGAACTATCTCGAACAATCTCAAACGCGAACTCGATCTCAAACTCGATCTCGACCTCGAACTTTATCTCGAACTCGAAATCCAACTCGAACTCAAACTAGAATTCGATCTCGAACTCGAGTTGCATTTCGTCTTACGGGCGGAGCACCAAGGCAAACTCCTTGTTTGTGAATACTTGGCCAATAAACTTATACATTCATTCATTCATTCAATTCGTACTCTATCTCGAACTCGAACTCTTATCTCGAACTCGAACTCGAACTCTCTCGAACTCGAACTCTATCTCGTACTATCTCGAACGCGAACTCGAACTCTATCTTGAACTCGAACTCTATCTCGAACTCTCCCTCTACCTAAAACTCGAACTCGAACTCGTACTCTATCTCGAACCCGAAATCTATCTCGAGCTCGAACTATCTCGAACTCTCTCGAACTCGAACTCCATTTCGAACGAACTCGAGCGCGAACGAACTCGAACTCGAATTTTATCTCGAACTCGAACTCGAATTCGAACACGAACTCTATCTCGATCTCTCTCTCTCTAACGAAAACTCGAACTCGAACGTACTCTATCTCGAACTCGAACTCAAAGGAATTGAACTTGAACTCGAACTCTATCTTGAACTCGAACTCAAACGAATTGAACTTGAACTCGAACTCTATCTTGAACTCGAACCAACTCCAACTCGAACATGAACTCGAACTCTATCTCTAATTCTATCACGAACTTAATCTCGAACTCGAACTCTATCTCGAACTCGAACTCGAACACTATCTCTAATTCTATCACGAACTCAATCTCGAACTCGAACTCTATCTCGAACTCGAACTCGAACTCTATCTCTATCGACTTGCGGGCGGAGCACCAAGATAAACACCTTGTATGTGAATACATGGCCAATAAACTTATGCATTCATACATTCATTCAGTTAACTCGAACTCGAAATCTCTCTTGAACTCGAACTCTCTCGAACTCGAGCTCGAACTATATCTCGAACTCGAACGCGAACTCGAACACCAACTCCAAATCGAACTTGAACTCGAACTCTTTCTCGAATTTTATCACGAACTATATATCTATCTCGAACTCTTTCGCGAACTCGAATATGAACTCGAACTCGAACTCTATCTCGAACTCGAACTATCTAGAACTCGAACGCGAACTCGAACTCTATCTCGAACTCGAACACTATCGCGAACTTTATCTCGAACTCGAAATATATCTCGAACTCGAAGTCTATCTCGAACTCTCTCTAGAACTCGCTCTAGAACTCGAATTCGAATTCGAACTAACACTATCTCGAACTCTCTCCAAACTCGAACTCGAACTCGATCTCGAAATCCAACTCCAACTCGAACTTGAACTCGAACTCTAACTCGAACTCTATCACGAACTCCATCTCGAACTCGAAAACTATCTACCTCGAACCCGAAATCGTACTCGAACTCGAATTCGATCTCGAACTCGAGTTGGAGTTCAAGTTACGGGCGGAGCACCTAGGCAAATTCCTTGTATGTGAATACTTGGCCAATAAACTTATTCATTCATTCATTCATTCATTCATTTAACTCGAACTCGAGCTCGAACTTGATCTCGAACTCGAGCTCTATCTCGAACTCCAACTCCAACTCCAACTCCAACTTGGATTTACGAAGGGGAAATCATGCTTGATTAATCTTCTGGAATTTTTTGAAGATGTAACTCGGTAAATGGACAAGGGAGAGCCCGTGGATGTAGTGTACCTGGACTTTCAGAAAGCATTTGATAAGTTCCCACATAGGAGATTAGTGGGCAAAATTAGGGCACATGGTATTGGGTGTAGAGTGCTGACATGGAGAGAGAAGTGGTTGGCAGACAGGAAACAAAGAGTAAGGATTAACGGGTCCTTTCAGAATGGCAGGCAGTGACTAGTGGGGTACCGCAAGGCTCGGTGCTGCGACCTCAGCTATTTACAATATACATCAATGATTTGGATGAAGGGATTCAAAGTAACATTAGCAAATTTGCAGATAATACAAAGCTGGGTGGCAGTGTGAACTGTGAGGAGGATGCTATGAGAATGCAGGGTGACTTGGACAGGTTGGGGAGTGGGCAGATGCATGGCAGATGAAGTTTAATGCGGATAAATGTGAGGTTATCCACTGTGGTAGCAAAAACAGGAAGGCAGATTACTAACTAAATGGCGTCAAGTTGGGAAAAGGGGAAGTACAACGGGATCTGGGGTCCTTGTACACCAGTCTATGAAAGTAAACATGCAGGTACAGCAGGCTGTGAAGAAATCAAATGGCATGTTGGCCTTTATAACAAGAGGAATCGAATATAGGAGCAAAGAGGTCCTTCTGCAGTAGTACAGAGCCCTAGTGAGACCACACCTGGAGTATTGTGTGCAGTTTTGGTCCCCTAATTTGAGGAAGGACATTCTTGCTATTGAGGGAGTGCAGCGTAGGTTTACAGGGTTAATTCCCGGGATGGCTGGACTGTCAAATGCTCAGAGAATGGAGCAACTGGGCTTGGACACATTGGAGTTTAGAAGGATGAGAGGCCATCTCATTGAAACATATAAGATTGTTAAGGGCTTGGACACACTAGAGGCAGGACACATGTTCCCGATGTTAGGGAAGTCCAGAACCAGGGACCACAGTTTAAGAATAAGGAGTAAGCCATTTAGAACGGAGACGAGAAAACGCTTTTCTCACCGAGAGTGGTGAGTCCGTGGAATTCTCTCCCTCAGAGGGCGGTGGAGGCAGGTTCTCTGGATGCTTTTAAGAGAGAGCTAAATAGTTAAAAATAGAGGAGTCAGGGGATATTGGGAGAAGGCAGGAACGGGGTACTGATTGGGGGAAATCAGCCATGATCACATTGAGTGGCAGTGCTGGCTCGAAGGGACAAGTGGCCTGCTCCTGCACCTATTGTCTATTGTCTATTGTCTATTGAACTCGAACTCGAAATCTATCACGAATATCTCGAACTCGAACTCTATCTCTATCTCGAACTCGATCTCGAACTCGAGCTCTACTTACGGGCGGAGCATCAAGGCAAATTACTTTTATGTGAATACATGGCCAATAAACTTATTCATTCATGCATTCAGTCAACTCGAACTCGAACTCTCTCTCGAACTCAAACTCTTATCTCGAACTCGAAATATCTCGAACTCTCTCTCGAACTTGAACTATCTCGAACTATCTCGAACGCGAACTTGATATCAAACTCGATCTCGATCTCGAACTTTATCTTGAACTCGAACGAACTATTTTGAACTCGAACTCTATCTCTAGCTAAAACTCGAATTCGAACTCGAACTATCTCGACCTCGAACTTCATCTCGAAATCGAAATCTATCTCGAACTCCAACTCGAAATCTATCTCGAACTCGAATTCGAATTCGATCTCTAACTCGAGTTGGATTTCGACTTACGGGCAGAGCACCAAGGTAAACTCCTTGTACGTGAAAACTTGGCCAATAAACATTCATTCATTCATTCATGCATTCCGTCAACTCGAACTCGAAATCTCTCTCGAACTCAAACTCTATCTCGAACTCGATCTCGATCTCTATCTCGAACTCGAACTCGCACTCGAACGTACTATATTTCGAACACGATCTTGAACTCGAGTTCGAGTTCGAGTACGACTTGCGGGCGGAGCACCAAGGCAAATTCCTTTTTGAGGCAGCGACTCCGGTAAATCCCAACAATGGTGGGGAGGTCAGAGCCGGTGATGGACTTGTAGATGTTCAAGAGAATCCTCTTTGACACACCGAATCTCCGTAATCTTCTCAGGAAGTAGAGGCGTTGCTGTGCTTTATTTATAATTGCATCAGTGTGCTGGGTCCAGGAAAGATCTTCGGAAATATGCACGCCAGGAATTTGAAAATGTTCACTCTCTCCACCGTTGATATCTCGACCTCGAACTTTATCTCGAACTCCAAATCTATCTCGAACTCGAACTCGAATTCGATCTCGAACTCAAGTTGGATTTCGACTTACGGGCGGAGCACCAAGGCAAATTCCTTGTATGTGAATACTTTGCCAATAAACATTCATTCATTCATTCATTCATTTAGCTCGAACTCGAGCTCAAACTTGAAATCGAACTCTATCACGAACTCTATCTCGAACTCGAACTCTATCTCCATCTCGAACTCGAACTCGTACACTATCTCGAACTCGAGTTCGAGTTCGACTTGCGGGCGGAGCTCCAAGGCAAATTGCTTCTATGTGAATACATTGCCAATAAACGTATTCATTCATTCATTCATTCATTCATTCATTCATTCCGTCAACTCGAACTCGAACTCGAACTCTATCTCGAACTCTCTCTCGAACTAAAACTCGGACTCGAACTCGTACTCTATCTCGAACTCGAACTCGAACTATCTCGAACTCGATCTCTATCTCGAACTCGAACTCTATCTCGAACTCTATCTCGAACTCTCTCGAACTCAAACTCTCTCTCGAACTCAAACTCTCTCTCGAACTCAAACTCTATCTCGAACTCTATCTCGAACTATCTCGAACGCGAACTCGATCTCGAACTCGAACTCGAACTATCTTGAACTCGAACTCGAACTCTATCTTGAACTCGAAATCTATCTCGAACTCGAACTCGAAATCGATCTCAAACTCGAGTTACGGGCGGAGCACCAAGGCAAATTCCTTGTATGTGAATACTTGGCCAATAAACGTATTCATTCATTCATTCATTCATTTAACTCGAACTCTATCTCGAACTCCAACTCCATCTCCAACTCCAACTTGAACTAACTCGAACTCTCTCTCGAACTCTCTCTCGAACTCTCTCTCGAACTCTATCTCGAATTCTCTCTCGTACTATATCTCGAACTATCTCGAACTATCTCAAACGCGAACTCGATCTCAAACTCGATCTCGAACTCGAACTTTATCTTGAACTCGAACTCAAAATCTATCTTGAACTCGAACTCTATCTCTAGCTAAAACTCGAATTCGAACTCGAACTATCTCGACCTCGAACTTTATCTCGAACTCGAAATCCAACTCGAACTCAAACTAGAATTCGATCTCGAACTCGAGTTGGATTTCGTCTTACGGGCGGAGCACCAAGGCAAACTCGTTGTTTGTGAATACTTGGCCAATAAACGTATACATTCGTTCATTCATTCAACTCGTACTCTATCTCGAACTCGAACTCTTATCTCGAACTCGAACTGGAAGTCTCTCGAACTCGAACTCTATCTCGAACTATCTCGAACGCGAACTCGAACTCTATCTTGAACTCGAACTCTATCTCGAACTCTCTCTCTACCTAAAACTCGAACTCGAACTCGTACTCTCTCTCGAACTCGAAATCTATCTCGAGCTCGAACTATCTCGAACTCTCTCGAACTCGAACTCCATCTCGAACGAACTCGAGCGCGAACGAACTCGAACTCGAATTTTATCTCGAACTCGAACACGAATTCGAACACGAACTCTATCTCGATCTCTCTCTCTCTAACCAAAACTCGAACTCGAACGTACTCGAACTCGAACTCAAAGGAATTGAACTTGAACTCGAACTCTATCTTGAACTCGAACTCAAACGAATTGAACTTGAACTCGAACTCTATCTTGAACTCGAACCAACTCCAACTCGAACATGAACTCGAACTCTATCTCTAATTCTATCACGAACTTAATCTCGAACTCGAAATCTATCTCGAACTCGAACTCGAACTCTATCTCTAATTCTATCACGAACTCAATCTCGAACTCGAAATCTATCTCGAACTCGAACTCGAACTCTATCTCTATCGACTTGCGGGCGGAGCACCAAGATAAACTCCTTGTATGTGAATACATGGCCAATAAACTTATGCATTCATTCATTCATTCAGTTAACTCGAACTCCAAATCTCTCTTGAACTCGAACTCTCCCTCGAACTCGAGCTTGAACTATATCTCGAACTCGAACGCGAACTCGAACACCAACTCCAAATCGAACTTGAACTCGAACTCTTTCTCGAATTTTATCATGAACTCTATATCTATCTCGAACTCTTTCGCGAACTCAAATACGAACTCGAACTCGAACTATCTAGAGCTCGAACGCGAACTCGAACTATCTCGACCTCGAACAATATCGCGAACTTTATCTCGAACTCGAAATATATCTCGAACGAAGTCTATCTCGAACTCTCTCTAGAACTCACTTCCGGTGGCGCTATGGAGGCTTGAGTCCAGCGCCAACTAGCTCCGTGCCGAAGAAAACTGAAACGGGAGAAAAATCGGGTCTTACCTGCAGCGATCGCGATCTGAAAGGCTGCCTGCCGCGTGACGTTATCAGGAGTGCGACTTGGACGGTATGTCGACACAACGTTCTCCCCCTCCCCGTGGGATACAAAAAAAACCCGGTAAAGGGAAACCCCCTCCGATGGAAGAGGAAGGCCCAACTGAGGCCTCGGCCTCAGGTACAATGACTGCCCAGGAAGAGCCCCCGAAGAAAACAAAACAGAAAAAGACTGAAATGGATGATCTTAAAGCTTTTCTTACTGCCGAATTGAAAACCTTTGGAGAGAATTTTAAAGAAGAGCTTTACTCTTTTAAGGTAGATTTTAAAGCAGAAATGCTTTCTACCGTTCAAGAAATACTGGAAGTCTGGAAGAGGTCAAGGGAGGAGGAGGACAAGGAACAGATGGAAGAGCTGGAAGTAAGGATCGCTTCGGTGGAAGCGAGCGTTAAAATGGAGGTGGACCCCATTCATCAAGAACTCGATCAACATAGAACAGCAATAACTGAACTTGAGAAATGGGCGGCGACAAGTGCGGAAACTGTAGGTCGACTCATTAATGAAAACCAACGCCTCTCCGAAATGGTGATCAAATTAAGTGATAAATGTACCGATTTGGAGGGACGTCAAAGACGTACGAACCTAAGAATTGTAGGGGTGAAAGAAGGAAGTGAGAAGGATATGGGCACTCGGGATTTTGTGGCAGACCTATTACAAAAAGCCTTAAAATTGGATTACAAACCTTCACTCGGTCGAGCTCATAGAGCGCAGCGACGTCGTACACAAGATGAAGCCCACCCAAGACAAATCATCGTAAAGGTACAACTGGATCATGAATTTGACGATATAATGAGGAAAACTGTTCAAGGCGGACAGCTCCTTTTTAAAGGGGTGAGATTCAGTATTTACCGAGATTATCCGGCAGAAGTCTTCAAGAAAAGAGCGCTGTTCACTGAGACAAAAAGAATACTGAAGAATATACCGGGTTTGAGATACGGCCTGCTTTATCCCGCAAGACTAAGAGTCTCCTTCAAATCCAAGGAGCTATTTTTTACAGACCATGAAAAAGCACTGGAATACGCCAAAGAAACCGAGAACTTGACCGTAGACTGAAGAATTTACTTTACGTCTTAGGAGTCAAGGACTAACAGGACCGCCAGATCTAAAAGGACCTTTAAAGTTCTTTTAAGAGCTTTAAGGCCATTCGAAAACCGAAATGGACGGAGAACATTGGAGAAAATCGGGATCTTTGTATTGTTTATTTTTTTATTTTATTAATTTTACTAGTCATTGTTATAATCTGTATACTCACACCTAACTACAACTAATACTTATTTAATATCCACATTACTACTAAAATTATTAACATTAACTTCTCTCATAAAAATTTAATACTGTATTGATGGATAACAATGATTAATAATTAATAGTCTTTGATTAAGGTAGAGATGAATTACATACTTAGATTATATAAGAGGATATGCAAGAGGTAAATTTGCCTAGGTCATAATAAAACTTGACGGTTTTCCTCTTTGATTTTCAAATCAAAATTAAATTTATAGATTTAGCGAAGAAAATAATATAACATGTAGAGAACAATAACGTTGTGAATTTTTGCTGTTCTTGAGTTTGTCTGCAGGGATACGTGCTTGTAAATGTACGCACATGGGTATATATACATATTTATATGTATGTATGGTGTGTGTGTAGGTATGGGTATGTATATAAGTTTGTTACTCCCAAAGAAGTTATTTGAATGTTAGAAATAATCTTTTTTTTTTTCTTCGGGCACGGAGCTGGGAATTTTTTTTTTTACAAAGGCTATGGAAGTCTTTAGAATTCTAGCCACGTTAGTGTGGCTATCACTAACTACACTAATTGTAGATGTAGTTATTTTTCTTTCACCCTTTACTAATCAACTCTATCACTTCTTTCACTTTAAATATTTTTATAACTCAACGTTTGAATGGAAAAACAAGTCTAATACAAGGAGATGTGTTCGGAAGAGCGATGTATATGATTTTATATTCATCTATCTGAAGCTCGGTAGCAGGATCAGGTTCTACGTGTTGTACTCTCTGCTCGGCTATAGACCACCTTAGAAACAATATGCAAGATGTTAATATGACAAGAGGGGGCCAGGGAATAACATTTTGTAGCTGGAATGTCAAGGGAATCAATGAACCAATTAAGAGAGGTAAAGTTTTGGCACATCTAAACCTAATCAAAACAGATATAATATTCCTCCAAGAAACGCACCTTAAAAAGGAATCCCAACATAGACTTAAAGCAAAGTGGATCGCTGAATCATATCATTCCTCTTTTTCCCATAAATCCAGAGGAGTTGCAATACTAATTCGTAAAGGAATACATTTTACGAACTCTTCAACAATAGTGGATATAGATGGTAGATATATTATATTAGTAGGAGAGTTAAATGGAGAAAAAGTGATTCTTCTTAATGTATATGGGCCTAACTTTGATAACCCCATGTTTTTTAATAAAACATTTAACAAAATTCCTGAATTTACACAATATAAATTAATAATTGGAGGAGACTTTAACTGTACATTAGATTCATACTTAGATAGATCTTCAAGGCAAAAAAAAGTAAAATCTCAATCAAGTGTATTTTTAAATTCATTTATTAATACCACTAATATTAAAGATGTCTGGAGAATAGAAAACCCAACTGGACGGGAATACTCATTTTACTCACCAGTACATAAAACATACTCAAGAATAGATTATTTTTTGGTTGACTCTAGGTTTATCCCATTTATTTATAATTCAAAATACCATAACATTATAATCTCAGATCACGCACCTGTAACATTCATGATTAAATTAAATGGAATGTCCGAGAAACAAACATATTGGAGATTTAACCCACAAATTTTGAACGAAAGATCATGCCAGGAATATATTATTAAACAGATTCAAATATTTTTTGAGGTAAATGACAACCCTGACACACCTACTTCTCTTATGTGGGAAACGTTTAAAGCGTTTGTTCGTGGTACATTGATTTCCGCTCAAGCATTTTATAATAAAGAGAACAGGATTAAACAACAAACATTGGAAAGGGAAATCAAGCAACTAGATATAGAAAATGCGAGAACGCCATCTATTTTAAAACATAATAAAATTGCTGTATTGAAATATAAATTAAATAAAATGTATTCAGAACAAGTAATAAAACTTTATCAAAAAACCAAACAATTACATTTTGAATTTGGAGACAAACCACAAAAACTATTAGCACGTCAGTTACGAAAAATGGAAGGGGAAAAAATAATTCATAAAATTAGAACAGAGACAGGAGAATTATTAAAAATGCCCAAGGACATAAATGATAGATTTCTCCAATACTATCATAACCTTTATTCAACTAAAACCGTAGGACAATCAGAAGGAATAGCAGATTTTTTACTAAAATGTAATTTAAAAGGTTTAGATTCAAACGATAGAGAATTATTAGAAAGGGAGATTACCATAAAAGATATTGAGGAGTCAATCGGCTCTTTAAAAAATGGGAAAGCAGTAGGACCAGATGGTTTAGGCTCCGAATTTTATAAAAAATTTCATGACTTGCTTTGTCCACGTTTACAAAGGTTGTACGAGTATATCTATACTCAACAGAAACTTCCAGACACCTTAAATGAATCTATAATAACACTTATTCCTAAAGCTGATAAAGATCTGGAAGACCCGGGATCATATAGAGCAATCGCACTTTTAAATACAGATCAGAAAATATTAACTAAAATACTAGCGAATAGATTAAGTACAATGATGAATAAATTAATACACCCTGATCAAACAGGCTTTATTCAGAAACGGTACTCATATTATAACCTAAGAAGATTATTTAATATTATATATTCCAAGAGAAATATTAATGAAGAGCTAGCAATAATCTCACTTGACGCTGAAAAAGCATTTGATCAGGTCGAATGGTCTTATTTATTTTCGGTGATGGAAAATATGCAGTTAGGGGAGAAATTCTGTACATGGATAAAACTGTTATATACAAATCCCACGGCTAGAATATTTACAAACCAAAGGTTGTCATCTAAATTTAGTCTATCTAGAGGTTGTAGACAAGGATGCCCGTTATCTCCATTATTATTTGCGCTCGCTATTGAGCCACTTGCAGAAAGAGTCAGGGGGCATCCGGAAATACACGGATATAACACAAAGGACACAGTGAATAAGATTTCTCTATATGCAGATGATGTATTAATTTATATTACAAAACCAGAAATTAGTATTCCAAACTTATTAAAGCTAATAACCCAATTTGGTTCACTTTCAGGATACAGAATAAATTGGAATAAAAGTGAAATTATGCCAATAAGGGAACATAACAAACAGATAATACAACAATATCCATTTAAAATAGTAAAGGAAAAATTTAAATATCTAGGTATTTATATAACTAAGAAATATACATCATTATTTAAAGCAAATTTTCCACCATTACTAAATAAACTACATAAGAATATTCAATACTGGAAAACACTTCCTATCTCAATGGTAGGCAAAATTAATGCCATAAAAATGATTTTTTTACCGCAAATATTATACCTGTTTCAGACATTACCGATATATCTGGCAAAAACCTTTTTTAAAAAACTGGACTCTATTGTTAATGATTTTATCTGGGATTATAAGAATCATAGGATAAACAAAAGACATTTGTGTAAATCAAAAATAAATGGAGGCTTGGTTTTACCCAACTTTTTGTTTTATTTCTGGGCAGTTAATATTAAAAATATGAATTTCTGGTTGGAAGAAATAGATCATCAACCAGACTGGTTAAAAATGGAAAAGGAAGATTGTTTACCTTTTGATATCGGTTCGATTTTATTTGCTACGTCTAAATTAAACAAAAAAATTTATAGGGAAAACCCTATAATATTTAGTGCTATACGAATTTGGAAACAATTAAAAAAGACATTAAAATTAGATAATTTATCACTTTTTCTTCCAATTGTGAATAACCCTTTGTTTAAGCCTTCATGGTTGGACGGGGGTTTTACACAATGGAAGAATTATGGAATTAAAAATATGGGACAACTTTACAAGGAAGGCACTTTTCTGACATTTCAGGAGTTGCAACAGACTTACGGACTCCGAGGAAATGATTACTTCAGATATCTTCAACTTAGAGATTACGTAAAATCAAATACTCAAAATTTTAGAATTAGAAATTCAGAAATTCTTGATGAATGTTGGAACAAACATCCTAATACAGAAAAATTAATATCATATATATATAATATCTTATTAGACAGTGACATTCCATCGACGGACTTACACAGACAAACATGGGAAAAAGAATTAAATCAAATAATAACGAAAGATACTTGGGAAGAAAGTTTGCAACACATACATCAATGTTCATTAAACGCCAGACATTCTCTAATACAATTTAAAGTAATACATAGGTTACATTATTCTAAAACAAAACTACATAAAATGTTTCAACATATCTCACCTATATGTGATAAATGTCAACATTTAGAAGCTACCTTATCTCATATGTTTGCAAACTGTATAAAAATTAAACAATTCTGGGTAAATATTTTCAGTATAATATCTAAAGTAACCAGCACACAATTGGACCCAGACCCAAAATTAATAATACTTGGAATATTAGAATTAAATCAAACATTTAGAACAACACAAAGAAACTTTATTGATTATAGTTTAATAACAGGAAAAAAATTAATTCTAAAATTTTGGAAAGGCCCTACGACCCCCACAATCAAAATGTGGATTATAGAAATGACGGAGACCTTAAACGTGGAAAGAATCAGACTCTCCCTGTTGGACAAACAGGAATTATTCATTGGAACATGGTCTCCTTTTATTGATTACCTAAAGGGTCAGAACAGTTCAGCACAGGAACCTGACTAACACCCGGGCTAAAGAATGGATGAAATGCTATATCTAGAAATGTACGAATATATCTCGAATGAAGTTTTCTATTTTAATAAATTTTTCCATTCTCCTTTAACTATCTTTTCTCAATTTTTTGTTTTTTTGGTTTTTTTTTGTTTTATTATTATTATTTTTTTCTCTTCTCTTTCTTTTCTTTCTTTACTTCATCTTTCTCTTTAGTTCTATTTAGTTTAAAAAAAAAAAAGCAAAAAGTATTGGAGACATTGTAATAATATTTAACAATATTATCAATTTAAAAATGTAAGACTGTAAGACTGTAATGATGTAACTAGGTTGTGTACGCATCTCCAATAAAAAAATATTAATTAAAAAAAAAAAGAACTCGCTATAGAACTCGAATTCGAATTCGAACTAACACTATCTCGAACTCCTCCCAAACTCGAACTCGAACTCGATCTAGAAATCCAACTCCAACTCGAACTTGAACTCGAACTCTAACACGAACTCTATCACGAACTCCATCTCGAACTCAAAAACGATCTATCTCGAACTCGAAATAGCATTCGAACTCGAATTCGATCTCGAACTCGAGTTGGAGTTCAAGTTACGGGCGGAGCACCAAGGCAAATTCCTTGTATGTGAATACTTGGCTAATAAACTTATTCATTCATTCATTCATTCATTCATTCATTCATTCATTCATTCATTCATTCATTCATTTAACTCGAACTCGAGCTCGAACTTGAACTCGAACTCGAACTATCTCGAACTCGAGCTCTATCTCGAACTCCAACTCGAACTCCAACTCCAATTTGGATTTACGAAGGGGAAATCATGCTTCTGGAATTTTTTGAAGATATAACTCGGTACATGGACAAGGGAGAGCCCGTGGATGTAGAGTACCTGGACTTTCAGAAAGCATTTGATAAGGTCCCACATAGGAGATTAGTGGGCAAAATTAGGGCACATGGTATTGGGTGTAGAGTGCTGACATGGATAGATAAGTGGTTGGCAGACAGGAAACAAAGAGTAAGGATTAACGGGTCCCTTTCAGAATGGCAGGCAGTGACTAGTGGGGTACCGCAAGGCTCGGTGCTGCGACCTCAGCTATTTACAATATACATCAATGATTTGGATGAAGGGATTCAAAGTAACATTAGCAAATTTGCAGATAATACAAAGCTGGGTGGCAGTGTGAACTGTGAGGAGGATGCTATGAGAATGCAGGGTCACTTGGACAGGTTGGGGAGTGGGCAGAAGCATGGCAGATGAAGTTTAATGCGGATAAATGTGAGGTTATCCACCTTGGTAGCAAAAACAGGAAGGCAGATTACTAACTAAATGGCGTCAAGTTGGGAAAAGGGGAAGTACAACGGGATCTGGGGGTCCTTGTACACCAGTCTATGAAAGTAAACATGCAGGTACAGCAGGCAGTGAAGAAAGCAAATGGCATGTTGGCCTTTATAACAAGAGGAATCGAAGATAGGAGCAAAGAGGTCCTTCTGCAGTAGTACAGAGCGCTAGTGAGACCACACCTGGAGTATTGTGTGCAGTTTTGGTCCCCTAATTTGAGGAAGGACATTCTTGCTATTGAGGGAGTGCAGCGTAGGTTTACAAGGTTAATTCCCGGGATGGCTGGACTGTCAAATGCTCAGAGAATGGAGCAACTGGGCTTGGACACTTTGGAGTTTAGAAGGATGAGAGGGCATCTCATTGAAACATATAAGATTGTTAAGGACTTGGACACACTAGAGGCAGGACACATGTTCCCGATGTTAGGGAAGTCCAGAACCTGGGACCACAGTTTAAGAATAAGGAGTAAGCCATTTAGAACGGAGACGACAAAACGCTTTTTCTCACCGAGAGTGGTGAGTCCGTGGAATTCTCTGCCTCAGAGGGCGGTGGAGGCAGGTTCTCTGGATGCTTTCAAGAGAGAGCTAGATAGGGCTCTTAAAAATAGCGGTCAGGGGATATTGGGAGAAGGCGGGAACGAGGTACTGATTGGGGAAAATCAGCCATGATCACATTGAGTGGCGGTGCCGGCTCGAAGGGACAAATGGCCTACTCCTGCACCTATTGTCTATTGTCTATTGTCTATTGAACTCGAACTCGAACTCGAACTCTATCACGAATATCTCGAACTCGAACTCTATCTCTATCTCGAACTCGATCTCGAACTCGAGCTCGACTTGCGGGCGGAGCATCAAGGCAAATTGCTTATATGTGAATACATGGCCAATTAACTTATTTATTCATTTATTCATGCATTCAGTCAACTCGAACTCGAACTCTCTCTCGAACTCAAACTCTTATCTGGAACTCGAAATATCTCGAACTCTCTCTCGAACTTGAACTATCTCGATCTATCTCGAACGCGAACTTGATATCAAACTCGATCTCGATCTCGAACTTTATCTTGAATTCGAACACGAACTATTTTGAACTCGAACTCTATCTCTAGCTAAAACTCGAATTCGAACTCGAACTATCTCGACCTCGAACTTTATCTCGAAATCGAAATCTATCTCGAACTCCAACTCGAAATCTATCTCGAACTCGAATTCGAATTCGATCTCGAACTCGAGTTGGATTTCGACTTACAGGCGGAGCACCAAGGTAAACACCTTGTACGTGAAAACTTGGCCAATAAACATTCATTCATTCATTCATGCATTCCGTCAACTCGAACTCGAACTCTCTCTCGAACTCAAACTCTATCTCGAACGCAATCTCGATCTCCAACTCGAACTCGCACTCGAATGTACTATATCTCGAACACGATCTTGAACTAGAGTTCGAGTTCGAGTACGACTTGCGGGCGGAGCACCAAGGCAAATTCCTTTTTGAGGCAGCGACTCTGGTAAATCCCAACAATGGTGGGGACGTCAGAGCCGGTGATGGACTGGGTAGTTGTAGAACCAGGCCATGGTGCAACCAGACAATATGTTCTCCACTTTACACCTGTAGAAATTCAAGTGAATCATGTTTGACACACCGAATCTCCGTAATCTTCTCAGGATGTAGAGGCGTTGCTGTGCTTTATTTATAATTGCACCAGATCTTCGGAAATATGCACGCCAGGAATTTGAAAATGTTCACTCACTCCACCGTTGATATAAACGTGATTGTGGAACCTCATTCTTCCTCTTCCAAAGTCCACAATCAGTTCATTGGTTTTACTGATATTGAGAGCCAGGTTATTGTGCTGGCACCATTTGGTCAATCGGTCGATCTCACTTCGTTCACACTCATCACCATCTGTAATTCGTCCAACAATGGTGGTGTTGTCGATGAGCTTGAAGATGGAGTTTGCACTGTGTCCGGCTACACAGTCATGAGTATGGAGTGAGTGGAGCAGGGGGCTGAGTACGCAGCCTTGAGGTGCTCCTGTATTGATTGTTAATGAGGATGATGTATTTCTACCTTCTTCTTGCGAGTGAAGCATAAACCTTTGAAGCAACAAACACCCACGTCGAGGTAAGTGGGTGCTTGTTGGAAATCCAAGCGCCTATTGTTAACGAAGACAGCTAGCTCTCGCTTAGCTTCATTGTTGTGTAGATGGAATGCTGTTTACACTGTTTTGCCTTCGCTCAGCTTTAGATGCCACTGTCGTAGGTATACTGCAAAAGTCCCCATGTCTTGACTCAAGGAGCTTTCGATTGTCTGCCACTCTTTGTGTCTGATCAGGATGGCTAGATCGTCAGCATACCCATATTTTCCAGCGATGGTCTCTGGGAGGTAATGGATGTACACGGTGAAAAGCTGCGGAGCCAAGACAGATCCCAGTGGGACGTCATTCTTCAGTCTACATAGGGCCTGTCCCACGGGCATGCGACTCCATGCGGCAAGCGTGATCTAACCGCAACCGGGGGCCGCGCGGAGGTCGAGTGATTCCAGTACAGGGCCGGTCCCACCAGCATGCGGCTGTCTGCGGCTGCATGCGGCAAGCGCTACCAAATCGTTGCCGCATGGAATTTTTGAACAGTGTCAGTTTTTCGGAGCCCCGCGCGATGTCGGGACCAGCTCCGCACAACTCCATGCGGCTCCCGTGATCGAAGTGGGACCGGCCCCGATTCCTCCGCGCGGCACCCGCATGGCCCCCCGCTTGCGGTTAGGTCGCGCTTGCCGCATGGAGTTGCATGCCCGTGGGACAGGCCCTTTAGCGTACTCTGCTGTCCATCACTGGTCTTAAGCACAAAGCTGCGGTTAAATATCAGCTCCATGATGTAGCGTACCATGCGCCTGTCTGGCAGCACCCAAAGTAGCTTTGCAGTTAGTCCCCGGTGCCACACGGTGTCATAGACAGCTGTCAGATCCATAAGAACAACCCCTGCCTTCTCATTTGCCTCAAAACAGTCCTCGATGTCTTGGGTGAGGAGGGTTCGCAGTGGGTCGACCTTGGCGGAAACCAACCTGCTCGTGGGGTAGTTGAGGGTCTATGATGGTCACTGTGTCACTGGGTATTTGTCGGGTTTGGACGTAACTCTGCCGGTCAGGCGGTTGACTGTGTGGCATGCTTTACCGTGTTGGTGTTGGTGAAATCGATCGATTCAACCTTCTCAATCCAGCGTTCTTATCGTTTCTCATCCAAGCGTGTGAGCAATGTGGTGGCAGTGGTTTCAGAATCCTCTTTGGTGCCAGCAGCCGTACGATCTTCGTATAGCTGTTGACACTCATCATCCCAACATGGAATGTAATCCCTCTGGTATCCACGGGGGATGGTTTTCTTGCCTGCACTGATAAGCATGTTGCAGTAGGCCTGGTTGGAAGAGTCCAGGTTGGTACTGTCTGGGAGGAGGAAGGCCCGAGGAGGCTGCGTTTGTAAGTTGCTGGAACTTGTCCCAGTCGGCCTTGCGGAAGTTCCACCCCTCGATGTTGGAGCAACCAGTGGTGTTGTGGTGATGAGTGATGGTTGGTGCTGTGACCCTGGGAACCTCTCCAGAACCCGGCGCGTTGGTAACTGATGGTTCTTTGTGTTACTGGCAAAGGCTAGGTCTGGGTTTGTACCAGTATTCCAGAGGGCTGAATGGAAGCTGTTTGGCTCCTTTGGATCATACAGAAGCGCGAGATCATTGGCGGATGCCCAATCTATGAGGCTGTTTCCATCACTATTCCATCTTGAGTAGCTCCGTTCAGTGCGGTGGCAGTTGGCATCAGCTGAGTATACACAGGGTGGGGTGAACACTGGTATGCATGTTGTAGCCAGACGCACTGCAGGTGGCTTGTACACATTGATGATGGTGACGTCCTGGACCTTCACTGCAAGCCATTCCAGATCTGAGTCTTCTGCAGACTGCCCTTCTAAAACCCAATCCGTGTCATCTCTGATGAAAGTGGCCAGACCATATATACTACTTGGTGTGAAAGTAGCTAGTGTGAATTCAGGTATTGTGTATTTCACATTATCGCAGTGTGTCTCCTGCAGGAGTATAACATTCGCTTAGTTGGTGTATGCTAGCTGCTCAATAATGGATATCTTAATATTTCTACCAAACAGACTGGTCTGTGGATGAGGAAGTCGAGGATCCAATTGCAGAGGGATGCGCACAGACCAAGTTCCATGAGTTTGGTAACCAGCTTAATTTTAATCAAAAAAATAATTACGTAATGGCTCGCAGAAGGCCGGATTGGCCAGGCCTAGGAGCAACCCAACCAGGACAACTTCGGCCACGCCCACTCCCTAGTTCCCGTAACCGCTCCACCCACTTTGGGCCCTAGGTGAAGTGGCGATGCTCCTGGCCCTCTGGACCCTGGCTGCAAATGACGCTCTACTGGTACCTTGGTAACCAGTTTTTTTAAATGTAATCAAAAATATTTATTCAAATAATAAAACAATATATACAGTACAGTAAAAAACAAAACAGAAACCACCACCATAATACACGACGAACAAATATACAAAATAAACTACTATACAACTATGTTACAATCCTTGTCACTGATGCATTCAAACCCCCCGCGGTGCTCAGCAGTCCCGGAAATCCCCCAGGATGTCAGTGGTAGGAGTTGGTGTGTGCCATCACCGTCCTCTTAAAGCACTTCATCACCACAGACGTTAGTGGCAGCGGTCGGTAGTCATTGAGGCATGTTACCTTACCAATATTGACACCGGTATTAATTGTGCTCTTTTATTGTAGATGGGAACCTCAAACCTCAGCAAACCTCAGGAGGGGAATAGCGGACTGAAGAGGGAGAGTTTATGTAGGTACGTGAGAGATAGGTGTTTGATTCCGTGCAGACAGCCGGTGCCAGTGGTATCAGCCCACGCCATCTGTAAAGAGAGGGTGGAGCAGGTTCGCTCTCGCCTGGTTAGGTGCTGTAAAGTAGACATATAGGTTTATCCTCCCCGGTCACTATAAGCCACTGCGTATTGCCCTTCACGGCGGAAATAACTCCCCCCTTGCGAGGGGGCCCCCGCCGGGGACTGAACCCCACACCTTCCGGGCATCTTCCTGATGTTTTTCGTCGATGTGGTGTAATCTGGCTCAACGGCAACAGGCAGATGTCGGCTCATGGGTGTCCCCCGAGTCACAGGCCGTTGGTTCAAGTTGTTTACTGCTTGCTGTAACACAAGGGCCCACACAAGGGAAGTTAGTGTACGTACCTGCTCTTATAGACCATTCATTCGCTTCATCAGCCCTGCTGCTTGTGGGCAATACTGGATGTGGAGGGTCCACTGCACCCCATTGTCAGCTGCCCACTGATGTACTTTGTTACCGGTAAAGTGGGACCCATAGTCAGACTGAATCTTCCATGGGGGACCATAGACGGCCAATAGCTGGTACAGTCCATGTATCTCCCAGCCCTGGGAATGCTACCGTGTCATCCATACAGCCATACCGTCTGCAACGGCCCACGAGTCGGTGTACAGGCGGACTGGAGTAATGTCATCAGACAAAGGGTGCGCGGCCGCCTGCCAGACGGCCTTACCTGCAACCCAACGACTAGCCATCATTAAACCATACCTGTTGTTATTCGTCAGGGGGAGATCAGAAAATGGACCCCCCCCCGCCCCAGGAATGGGGGAGGCAGGAGGTGGCTCTGGTAGTGGGTGACCTCCCGAGGGGAGGATCTTGACCTCCTCATGCAGAAGGCTAACAACGCCGGGACCTCGTTCAGCCCTATCATAGAAAGTAGGTGCGAGAGTAGACCACCAGGCCCATCGAGCCCGCACCGCCATTCGCTCATGGCTGAACACTAAACAGACGCCCTTACCCACAAACAGTAGACACAAGACACAGAACACAAGACACTACCCTCCCCTTTATACCGCTATCACCCCTCTCCACCCCAAGAACCGCGTGATCTCCTGGGAGAGGCAAAAAACCGGATAAAAACCCAGGTCCAATTCGGGAAATAAAATCCGGGAAATTCCTCTCCGACCCCAATCCAGGCGATCGACACTTGTCCAGGAGATCACTCAGGTCTTACTATACTAACCATACCTAGGTCCATATCCCTGCCTTCTCCCCGTAGCCCCTTATCCCCTTGGCAGCTAAAAAAACATCTATTTTAGACATAAATATATTTAATGTTTCTGCTTCCACTGCTCCCTGGGGCAGTGAATTCCATAAATTAACCACCCTCTGGGTGAAGAAGTTCTTCCTCATCTCAGTTTTAAAAGAGCCCCCCCTTATTCTACAACTATGTCCCCTAGTTCTAGTTTCCCCGATCATTGGGAACATCCTCGGTGCATCCACCCGATCAAGGCCCCTCACGATCTTATATGTTTCAATGAGATCGCCTCTCATTCTTCTAAACTCCAAAGAGTAGAGTTCCAACCTACTTAACCTTTCCTCATATGTCAATCCCCTCATTGCAGGAATTAATCTTGTAAACCTTCGCTGCACTGCCTCCAGGGCCAGTACATCCTTTCTTAAGTATGGACCCCAGAACTGTACACAGTATTCCAAATGTGGTCTCACTAATACTGTGTACAGCTGCAGCAAGACCTCCGTGTTTTTATACTCAATCCCCCTAGCAATAAAGGCCAAAACTCCATTGGCCTTCCTGATTGCTTGCTGCACCTGCATACTAACTTTTAGTGATTCATGTACTACTACCCCTAGATCCCTTTGCGTTGCATTACAACGCAGCTCCACCTCATTTAGAAAATAACTTGCCCTATCATTTTTTTCCCCAAAGTGAATGACTTCACATTTATTAGTATTAAATTTCATCTACCAAGTTGTTGCCCACTCACCTAGCTTATCTATATCCTTTTGCAGACTCTTCCTATCCTCCTCATCCCCTACTTTTCCTCCCATTTTTGTATCGTCCGCAAATTTTGATATATTACACTTGGTTCCCTCCTCCAAATCATTTATATAAATTGTGAACAACTGGGGTCCCAGCACCGACCCTTGCGGAACCCCGCTAGTTACCGGTTGCCATCCCGAGTATGAACCATTTATCCCCACTCTCTGCTTCCTATTTGTTAGCCAATCCTCTACCCATGCTAATATATTACCCCCAATCCCATAATTTTTTATTTTTAGCAATAGTCTCTTATGTGGCACCTTGTCAAAAGCCTTTTGGAAGTCCAAGTATACCACATCCACCGGTTCCCCTTTATCCACCCGGGTTGTTACTTCCTCAAAGAATTCGAGCAGATTCGTCAAACAGGACTTCCCCTTCACAAAACCATGCTGGTTCTGTCCGATGAAGTCATGTTTATCCAAGTGCCCCGTTAGTGTTTCTTTAATAATTGTCTCTAACATTTTACCCACCACCGATGTTAGACTAACTGGTCTATAGTTACCCGCCTTCTGTTTACTTCCTTTTTTAAATATAGGTGTTACATTGGCCATTTTCCAATCCACTGGGACCGTTCCTGCCTCCAGGGAGTTTTGGAAAATTATCACCAATGCATCCACAATCCCCACCGCTATCTCCCTCAAGACCCTTGGATGTAATCCATCAGGCCCAGGGGATTTATCCTCCTTCAGTCTCATTAATTTCCCTAATACCACCTCCTTGGTGATTTTAATAGTATTTAGCTCCTCCATTCCTACCGCCCCCTGTTTATCCAGCGTTGGAATATTTTTTGTGTCTTCTATGGTGAAGACTGATACAAAATACTCGTTTAATGCCTTTGCCATTTCCATGTTCCCCACCAACAACTCTCCAGTCTCACCCTCCAATGGACCAACGTTCACCTTAGCCACCCTTTTTCTTTTTATATAGCTATAAAAACTCTTACTATTAGTTTTTATGTTGTTCGCTAAATTCCTTTCATAGTCTATTTTCCCCGTCTTAATTAATCTCTTAGTTATTTTTTGCTGACCTTTAAATGCTTCCCAATCCTCTACCCTCCCACTATCTCTGGCTACCTTATATGCCCTTGCCTTCAGCCGAATACTATCCTTTATAGTTTTACTGAGCCATGGCTGACTGTTCTTTCCCTTACCCTTTTTTTTCTTCATAGGAATAAATTTTTCTTGAAGGTTATACAGTAGATCCTTAAACGTACACCACTGCTCATGTACCGTCTTATTCTTGAGTCTGCTATCCCAGTCAACTTTGATCAGCTCAGTCCTCATACCTTCATAATCCCCCTTATTTAGACTAAGTACCCTAGCCTGAGTTTCAACCTGCTCCCCTTCTATTTGAATATGGAATTCGACCATATTGTGGTCACTTGTTCCCAACGAGTCCCTAACTATGACATTTTTAATTAATCCTGCTTCATTACACAGGACCAGATCCAAGATTGCCTCCCCCCTTGTCGGTTCTGTGACATACTGTTCTAGGAACCCGTCTCTAATACATTCTATAAACTCTTCCTCTAGTCTACCCTGCCCAGTTTGGTTTGCCCAATTAATATGAAAATTGAAGTCCCCCATGATTACAGCAGTTCCCTTTTTACATGCGTCAACTATTTGCAGATTTATGTTCTGACTAACAGCGTCACAGCTATTTGGAGGTCTATAAATTACACCCACTAGTGTTTTTTTCCCCTTGTTATTCTCTATCTGTACCCAGGCTGTTTCACTATCCTGATCTTTCAACGCAATATCCTTCCTCTCTATTGCCGTTATTCCCTCCCTTATTAAAAGGGCCACCCCTCCTCCCTTTCTTTCCTGTCTATCTTTTCTAATTGTCGAGTCATCAGACATGTACCATTTCCATTTTACAATACAGGACTATCAGACATGTACCATTTCCATTTTACAATACAGGAGCGCTGTGCGTGTTCCTCCTTATGGGAGACGTTGGCGAACTTAACCCAGGTCATAATAGGTAAGTGAGGTTGCATAACCACTATCCCACACGCCGTAAGGTGTTCAGTCGCAAGAACATGCAAATAATTGTCGTTCAAAGGGGGGATATCGCGCGGCGGGATCAGGCAATGTCGTTGTCCAGAAGCCCAGATGCTCCTGCCGTCCGTTATGCTGTTGCCACAGACTCCACTCCTCCTCACGAGCAGTAGCTGACACCTGCAATTCAAAAGAGGCATTCTCCCGCCGTAAAGCAAGCAGGAGCGTCTGTTCCACCATCCTCTTTTTCCAGTCACTTACCACGACGGAGATGCGATTTTTCTCCGTGCCGCATCTCCGTCACCCCATGCGGCCTAACAAATGGAGTGGTGCGGCCTTTTCTGAATACCGGCCCGGAGCTTCAAGCCGTCTGTGGCAGAATACCACGGATTTACTACCCTCTGACCAATGAAATTCCTCATCATTTTATTTTAAATAGTACGTCTTATTATTCTGAGGCTAGTCAGAGGGTGGTGAAGCTGTGGAATTCTGCCACAGACGGCTGTGGGGGCCTCTCATTGCTGAGGTTTGAGGTTCCCATCTACAATAAAAGGACACAAATAATACAATATTGGTAAGGTAACGTGCCTCAATGACTACAGACTAACGTCTGTGGTGATGAAGTGCTTTAAGAGGACGGTAATGGCGCACATCAACTCCTACCTCTATAACAACCTGAACGCAGTATAATTTGCCGATAGCAACAAAAGATCAACGGAGAACGTGATCACGCTGGCACTCCATCCTGCACTGGACCACTTGGAGAATAACTAAAACATTCGTCAGGCTGTTCCTCATAGACAGCAGCTCTATACTTAACACCCAGCTTCCCCTCAAAACTGGTTACCAAGTGCCACGTGTATATGGAGTGTGTGAGGTTGCAGCCCCTGTTCTATTATCTAAAGGGGCTGCTTCTTGCCTTCTGGCTACATTTCTCACCCACCATCCTCATCTTTGGATACCCAGGGCGTAGGGAGAGGATAGTGCTGAATTTGCCCTACTTGGGTTGCTCCTGGGCCTGGCCATGCTGGCCATCCGCTAGTCACGACGCCAGGCGGAAGAGGGCTCTGCCCGAGCCAACTGCCTGCCCCTTTTCCGGGACTACATCCGCGCCCGGATGGTGTTAACGAGGGACTACGTGCTTTCCACTGACACCCTGGGGGATTTCCGGGACTGCTGGGCACCGCGGCGGTTTGAATGCATCCTTGACAAGGATTGTAACATAGTTGTATAGTAGTTTATTTTTGTATATTTGTTCGTTGTGTATTATGGTGGTGGGTTCTGTTTTGTTATTTACTGTACTGTATATATTGTTTTAATATTTGAATAAATATTGTTGATTAAATTGTAACAAAAACTGGTTACCAAGGGACGAGTAGAGCGTCATTTGTAGCCAGGGTCCAGAGGGCAAGGAGCACCGCCACTTCACATAGGGTCCAAAGGGTGAGGAGCGGTTACGGGAACTAAGGAGTGGGCGGGACCGAAGATATCCTGGTTGGGTTGCTCCTTGGCCTGGCCAATGCGTCCTTCTGCGAGCCATTGCATTTTTTTTGGATTAAAAACAAAGCTGGTTACCAAACTCATGGAACTTGGTCTCTGCGCATCCCTCTGCAATTGGATCCTCGACTTGCTAATTCACAGTCTGTTTGAATTGGTAGAAATACTAAGATATCCATTATTGAGCAGCTAGCATACGCCAACTAAGCGAATGTCATTCTCCTGCAGGAGACACACTGCGAAACGGTGGAGAAATACTCAATACCTGAATTCACACTAGCTACTTTCACACCAAGTAGCATATATGGTCTGGCCACTTTCATCAGAGATGACACGGATTGGGCTATAGAAGGGCAGTTTGCAGAAGTCTCAGATCTGGGATGGCTTGCAGTGAAGGTCCAGGACGTCACCATCATCAATGTGTACAAGCCACCCCCAGTGCGTCTGGCTACAACATGCATACAAGTGTTCACCCCACCCTGTGTATACTCAGGTGACGTCAACTGCCACCACACCGAATGGGGCTACTCAAGATGGAATAGTGATGGAAACAGCGTCATAGATTGGGCATCCGCCAATCACGCTTCTGTATGATCCAAAGGAGCCAAACAGCTTCCATTCAGCCCGCTGGAACACTGGTACAAACCCAGACCTAGCCTTTGCCAGTAACACAAAGAACCACCAGTTACCAACGCGCCGGGTTCTGGAGAAATTCCCACGGTCACAGCACCGACCATCACTCATCACCACAACACCACTGGTTGCTCCAACATCGAGCGGTGGAACTTCTGCATGGCCGACTGGGACAAGTTCCAACAACTTACAAATGCAGCCACCTCGGGCCTTCCTCCCCCAGACAGTCCCAACCTGGACTCTTCCAACCAAGCCTACTGCAACATGCTTATCAGTGCAGGCAAGAAAACCATCCCCCGTGGCTACCAGAGGGATTACATCCCATGCTGGGATGACGAGTGTCACCAGATATACGAAGATCATACTGCTGCTGACACCATAGAGGATTCTGAAACCACTACCACTACATTGCTCACACGCTTGGATGAGAAACGACAAGAACGCTGGATTGAGACGGTTGAATCGATCGATTTCACCAACACGGTCAAGCATGGCACACAGTCAACCGCCTGACCGGCAGAGCTACATCCAAACCCGACAAATGCCCAGTGACACAGTAACCATCATAGACCCTCAACTACCCCACGAGCAGGCTGGTTTCCGCCAAGGTCGATCCACTGCAGACCAGGTAACCCACCTCACCCGAGGCATCGAGGACTGGTTTGAGGCAAATGAAAAGGCAGGGGTTGTTCTCATGGATCTCACAGCTGCCTATGACACCGTGTGGCACCGGGGACTAACTGCAAAGCTACTTTGGGTGCTGCCAGACAGGCGCATGGTACGCTACATCATGGAGCTGATATTTAACCGCAGCTTTGTGCTTAAGACCAGTGATGGACAGCAGAGTAGGATAGGTTGACAGCAGAATGGCGTTCCACAGGGATATGTCTTGGCTCCGCTGCTTTTCACCGTGTACATCCATTACCTTCCAGAGACCATCGCTGGAAAGTATGGGTATGCTGACGATCTAGCCATCCTGATGAGACACAAAGAGAGGCAGACAATCGAAAGCTCCTTGAGTCAAGACATGGGGACTTTGGCAGTATACCTACGACAGTGGCATCTAAAGCTGAGCGAAATTCCTCTTGGATAGATGCAGACCGTTCTATCTGCCCAGAGAGTTTACCTCCACTGTTGTGACTGCAGCCTATATTCCTCCTGAAGCTAATGCCAAGCTTGCAATGAAAGATCTGCATACTGCCATTAGCAAACAACAGACTCACAACCCCGAGGCAGCATTCATTGTTGCGGGTGACTTCAATCAGTCCAACCTGAAGACTGTACTCCCCAAATTCCACCAACATGTCTCCTTCGCCACTAGAGAAGACAAGACACGGGACAAAGTCTACACCAACATGGCTGAAGCTTACAAAGCCGTCCCCCTCCCCCACCTTGGACAGTCTGATCACCTCTCATTGTTCCTGCTCCCAAAGTACTCCACACTCATCAGACGGGTTAAACCCACTGTGAGGACAATTAAAGTCTGGTCAGAGGAGGCGGACTCCACACTTCAGCAGTGTTTTGGAAACACTGACTGGAACGCGTTTGCAGCCCAGGCCACCCTTGACTTCCACACGGACATTGACTCCTATACATCCGCTGTTCTGGACTTTATAAACTCCACCATCAACAGTGTCACCTCCCTCAAACAGGTGACCATAATCCCGAATCAGAAGCCATGGATGAACAGCGAGGTCAGGCTACTGCTGAAAGCACGGGACACCGCTTTCAGGTCAGGCGATGCCCGAGCCTATAGTTCATCCAGGGCTAACCTGAAGAGGGGCATAAAGAAGGCCAAACACTGCCATAAGCTCAGGATTGAGGAGCACTTCAACAACAACTCCGACCCCCGACGCATGTGGCAAGGCATCCAGGCCATCACGTACTTTAGACCCACCAACACCACCCCCACATCCAGCAACGCCTCCTTCCTTGAAGAGCTTAACCACTTCTATGGCCGCTTCGATAGGGACAATCTAGAGATGGCCATCAAGGCGGTGCTCCCTGCCGATCACCAGCCCCTCTCACTCACCCCCTACGACGTGTACGTGGCACTGAGTAGGACTAATGCACGTATGGCTGCTGGCCCTGACGGCATCCCCGGGCGCGTCCTCATGGCCTGTGCTGCGCAGCTGACAGACGTCTGGACTGACATCTTCAACCTGTCACTTGCCCAAGCAGTTGTGCCCACGTGCCTTAAATCCATCTCCATCCGCCAAAACACTCCACTGCGGCAAGCCTCAACGACTTCCGCCCAGTTGCACTTACTCCCATCATCGCCAAGTGCTTCGAGAGGCTGGTCCTGGCACACCTCAAAGGCTGCATACCCCCCACATTGGATCCCTATCAGTTTGCCTACCGCAAGAACAGTAGTACGGAGGATGCCATCTCAACGGCACTTCACTCCGCCCTCTCCCACCTCGACAACAGAGACACTTACGTAAGAATGCTGTTCATCGATTACAGTTCAGCATTCAACACCATCATACCCTCTAAACTGATCACCAAACTCGGTGACCTGGGCA
The DNA here is from genome assembly GCA_038087875.1 of Malacoraja senta. Lineage (NCBI taxonomy): Eukaryota > Metazoa > Chordata > Chondrichthyes > Rajiformes > Rajidae > Malacoraja > Malacoraja senta. The sequence goes on along the minus strand of JAXLNO010000385.1, from coordinate 1,241,788 downwards.
TCGACCCCTCCCTCTGCAACTGGATACTGGACTTTTTAACCAACAGACCCCAGTCTGTTGGGTTAGACAAGCACACCTCTTCAACCCTCACCCTGAACACCGGCGTTCCACAGGGCTGTGTGCTGAGCCCCCTCCTCTACTCCCTCTTCACCTATGACTGCACACCTGTACATGGTACTAACACCGTCATCAAGTATGCAGATGATACAACAGTGATTGGCCTCATCAGTAACAACGATGAGTCGGCCTATAGGGAGGAGGTCCAGCTCCTAGCAGCATGGTGCGCTGTCAACAACCTGGCCCTTAACTCCAAGACGACCAAGGAGCTCATTGTGGACTTCAGGAAGTCTAGGGGCGGCACGCACACCCCCATCCACATTAACGGGACGGAGGTGGAACGCGTTTCCAGCTTCAGGTTCCTGGGGGTCAACATCTCCGATGACCTCTCTTGGACCCACAATACCTCAACTCTGGTCAAGAAGGCTCACCAGCGTCTCTTCTTCCTGAGGAGACTAAAGAAGGTTCATCTGTCTCCTCAGATTCTGGTGAACTTCTACCGCTGCACCATCGAGAGCATCCTTACCAACTGTACCACAGTATGGTATGGCAACTGCTCTGTCTCCGACCGGAAAGCACTGCAGAGGGTGGTGAAAATTGCCCAACGTATCACTGGTTCCTCACTCCCCTCCATTGAGTCTGTCCAAAGCAAGCGATGTCTGCGAAGGGCGCGCAGCATCGTCATGGACTACTCTCACCCCAACCACAGACTGTTTACCCTCCTCCCATCCGGGAGGCGCTACAGGTCCCTCCGTTGCCGGACCAGCAGGTTCAGGAACAGCTTCTTCCCTGCGGCTGTTACACTACTCAACACTGTACCTCGGTGATTGCCAGTCACTCCCAGCCCCCCGCCGGACACTCCTCCCACGAGGATTTATTAGATTTATTTATTGCTCATACTTATGTCGCTCTTCTAGGGAGATGCTAACCGCATTTCGTTGTCTCTGTACTGTACACTGCACAATGACAATAAAGTTGAATCTGAATCTGAATCTGAATCTGAAGGCAAAACTGTGTGAACAGCATTCCATCTACACAACAATGAAGCTAAGCGAGAGCTAGCTGTCTTCGTTAACAACAGGCGCTTGGACTTCGAACAAACACCCACTTACCTCGCCGTGGGTGTTTGTTGCTTCAAAGGTTCATGCTTCACTAACAAGAAGAAGGTAGAAATACGTCATCCTCAATAACAATCAATACGGGAGCACCTCAAGGCTGCGTGCTCAGCCCCCTGCTCCACTCACTCCATACCCATGACTGTGTAGCCGGACACAGTGCGAACTCCATCTTCAAGCTCATCGACAACACCACCATTGTTGGGCGCATTACAGATGGTGATGAGTGTGAAAGAAGTGAGATCGACCGATTGGCCAAATGATGCCAGCACAATAACCTGGCTCTCAATATCAGTAAAACCAATGAACTGATTGTGGACATTGGAAGAGGAAGAATGAAGTTCCACAATCACGTTTATGGTGGAGAGAGTGATCATTTTCAAATTCCTGGCGTGCATATTTCCGAAGATCTTTCCTGGACCCAGCAGACTGATGCAATTATAAATAAAGCATATCAACGCCTCTACTTCCTGAGAAGATTACGGAGATTCGGTGTGTCAAAGAGGATTCTCTTGAACATCTACAAGCGTAACGTGGAGAACATATTGTCTGGTTGCATCATGGCCTGGTTCGACAACTACCCAGTCCATCACCGGCTGTGACCTCCCCCCCATTGAAGGGATTTACCGGAGTCGCTGCCTCAAAAAAGAATTTGCCTTGGTGCTCCGCCCGCAAGTCGTACTCGAACACGAACTCGAGTTCGAGATCGTGTTCGAGATAGAGTACGAGTTCGAGTGCGAATTCGAATTCGATATCGAGATCGAGTTCGAGATAGAGTTCGAGTTTGAGTTCGAGAGAGAGTTCGAGTTAGAGTTAGAGTTGACGGAATGCATGAATGAATGAATAAATGTTTATTGGCCACGTTTATCGTACAAGGAGTTTGCCTTGGTGCTCCGCCCGTGTCGAAATCCAACTCGAGTTCGAGATCGAATTCGAATTCGAGTTCGAGATAGATTTCGAGTTCGTTCGAGATAGATTTCGATTTCGAGATAAAGTTCGAGGTCGAGATAGTTTAAGTTCGAATTCGAGTTTTAGCTAGAGAGAGTTCGAGTTCAAGATAGAGTTCGAGTTCGAGTTAAAGATAAAGTTCGAGATCGAGTTTGATATCGAGTTTGCGTTCGAGATAGTTCGAGATAGAGTTCAAGTTCGAGAGAGATTTCGAGATATTTCGAGTTCGAGATAAGAGTTCGAGTTCGGGTTTTAGTTAGAGAGAGAGTTAGATAGAGTTCGAGAGAGAGTTCGAGAGCGAGGTCGAGATAGATTTCGAGATCGATTTCGAGTTCGAGAGAGAGTTAGAGTTCGTGATAGTTCGCGTTCAAGATAGAGTTCGAGTTCAAGTTCGCATTCGAGTTCGAGATCGAGATGGAGTTCAAGATAGAGTTCGAGTTTGAGTTCGAGAGAGAGAGAGAGAGAGAGAGAGAGAGAGAGAGAGAGAGAGAGAGAGAGAGTTGACTGAATGCATGAATAAATGAATGAATAACTTTATTGACCATGTATTCACATACAATGAATTTGCCTTGATGCTCCGCCCTCAAGTCGAGTTCGAATTCGGGATATTCGTGATAGTTCGAGTTAGAGTTCGAGTTCAAGATATTCGTGATAGAGGTAACTCGAACTCTATCTTGAACTCGAACTCTATCTCTAGCTAAAACTCGAATTCGAGTTCGAGTTCAATAGACAATAGACAATAGATAATAGACAATAGGTGCAGGAGTAGGCTATTTGGCCCTTCGAGCCAGCACCGCCATTCAATGTGATCATCGCTGATTATCCCAAATCAGTACCCCGTGCGTTCTCCCAATATCCCCTGACTACGCTATTTTTAAGATCCCTATCTAGCTCTCTCTTGAAAGCATCCAGAGAACCTGCCTCCACCGCCCGCTGAGGCAGAGAATTCCACGGACTCACCACTATCTGTGAGAAAAAGCGTTTTCTCGTCTCCGTTCTAAATGGCTTACACCTTATTCTTAAACTGTGGTCCATGGTTCTGGACTCCCCCAACATCGGGAACATATTTCCTGCCTCTAGCGTGTCCCAGCCCTTAACAATCTTATATGTTTCAATGAGATATCCTCTCATCCTTCTAAACTCCAAAGTGTCCAAGCCCAGCTGCTCCATCCTGGGAATTAACTACGCTGCACTCCCTCAATAGCAAGAATGTACTTCCTCAAATTAGGGGACCAAAACTGCACACAATATTCCAGTTGTGGTCTCACTAGGGCTCTGTACAACCGCAGAAGGACCTCTTTGCTCCTATATTCGATTCCTCTTGTTATAAAGGCCAACATGCCATTCGCTTTCTTCACTGCCTGCTGTACCTGCATGTTTACTCTCATAGACTGGTGTACAAGGACCCCCAGATCCCGTTGTACTTCCTCTTTTCCCAACTTGACGCTATTTAAATAGAAATCTGCCTTCCTGTTTTTGCTACCAAAGTTGATAACCTCACATTTATCCGAATTGAACTTCATCTGCCATGCATCTGCCCACTCCCCAACCTGTCCAAGTCACCCTGTATTCTCATAGCATCCTCCGCTCAGTTCACACTGCCACCCAGCTTTGTGTTATCTGCAAATTGTCTAATGTTACTTTGAATGCCTTCATCCAAATCATTGATGTATATTATAAATAACTGAGGTCGCAGCACCGAGCCTTTCGGTACGCCACTAGTTACTGCCTGCCATTCTGAAAGGGACCCGTTAATCCTTATTCTTTGTTTCCTGTCTGCCAACCACTTCTCTATCCATGTCAACACTCTACCCCCAATACCATGTGCCCTAATTGTGCCCACTAATCTCCTATGTGGGACCTTATCAAATGCTTTCTGAAAGTCCAGGCACACTACATCCACGGGCTCTTCCTTGTCCATTTTCCTAGTTACATCTTCAAATAATTCCAGTAGATTAATCAAGCATGATTTACCCTTCGTAAATCCAAGTTGGAGCTGGAGTTCGAGTTCGAGATAGATTTGAGGGTCGAGATAGAATTCGAGTTCGAGATAGTTCGAGTTAGAGTTCGTTCGAGCTCGAGTTCGAGTTAAATGAATGAATGAATGAATGAATGAATGAATACGTTTATTGGCCAAGTATTCACATACAAGTCATTTGCCTTGGTGCTCCGCCCGTAACTTGAACTCCAACTCGACTTCGAGATAGATAGTTTTCGAGTTCGTGATGGAGTTCGTGATAGAGTTCGTGTTAGAGTTCGAGTTCAAGTTGGAGTTGGAGTTGGAGTTGGAGTTCGAGATCGAGTTCGAGTTCGAGTTTGGGAGAGAGTTCGAGATAGCGTTAGAGTTCGAATTCGAATTCGAGTTCGAGATCGAGTTCGAGATAGAGTTCGAGTTCTAGAGAGATTTCGAGATAGATTTCGAATTCGAGATAGATTTCGAGTTCGAGATAAAGTTTGTGATAGAGTTCGAGTTCGAGATAGTGTTCGCGTTCGCGTTCAAGTTCGAGCTCGAGTTAGAGTTAAATGAATGAATGAATGAATGAATGAATGAATCAATAAGTTTACTGGCCAAGTATTCGCATACAAGGAATTTGCTTTGGTGCTCCGCCCGTAAGTCGAACTCCAACTCGAGTTCGAGATAGAATATGAGGTCGAGTTCGTATTCGAGTTCGCGAAAGAGTTCGAGATAGTTATAGAGTTCGTGATAAAATTCGAGATACAGTTCGAGTTGAAGTTCGATTTGGAGTTGGAGTTGGAGTTCGCGTTCGAGTTCGAGATAGAGTTCGAGTACGAGATACAATTCGAGCTCGAGTTCGAGTACGAGTTCAAGATAGAGTTCGAGAGAGTTCGAAATAAAGGAATGAATGAATGAATAAATTCATAAGTTTATTGGCCATGTATTCACATACAAAGAGTTTGTCTTGGTGCTCCGCCCGCAAGTCGATAGAGATAGAGTTCGAGTCGTGATAGAATTAGAGTTAGAGTTCGAGTTCATGTTCGAGTTGGAGTTGGTTCGAGTTCAAGATAGAGTTCGAGTTCAAGTTCAAATTCTTTTGAGTTCGAGTTCAAGTTCGAGATAGAGTTCGAGTTCGAGTTCGAGTTGAATGAATGAATGAATGGATGAATGAATGAATGCATACGTTTATTGGCCAAGTATTCACATACAAGGAATTTGCCTTGGTGCTCCGCCCGTAAGTCGAAATCCAACTCGAGTTCGAGATCGAATTCGAGTTCGAGTTCGAGATAGATTTCGAGTTCGAGATAGAGTTCGAGGTCGAGATAGAGTTCGAGTTTGAATTCGAGTTTTAGCTAGAGATAGAGTTCGAGTTCAAGATGGAGTTCGTGTTCAAGATAGAGTTCCAGTTCCAGATCGAGTTTTAGATCGAGTTCGCGTTCGAGATAGATCGAGATAGAGTTCGAGTTCGAGATAGTTCGAGTTCGAGATCAGAGTTCGAGTTCGAGATATAGTACGAGTTCGAGTTCGAGTTTTGGTTAGAGAGAGAGATCGAGATAGAGTTCGAGTTCGAATTCGAGTTCGAGTTCGGGATAGAATTCGAGTTCGTTCGAGATAGAATTCGAGTTCGAGTTCGTTCGAGCTCGAGTTCGAGTTAAATGAATGAAAGATTGTATTAGTTTATTGACTGAGTATTCACCAAGTTTATTGGGCAAGATTTATGCCTTGGTTCTCCGCCCGAAAGACGAACCCGAACTCGAGTTCGCGATATTTCGAGTTCGAGATAGGGTTCGAGATTGAGATCGAGATCGAGGTCGAGTTCGAGTTCGAGAGAGAGTTCGAGATAGATTTCGAGATAAATTTCGAGTTCGAAATAGAGCTCGAGTTCGAGATTGAGTTCGACTTCGAGATAGAGTTCGAGATCGAGATAGAGATCGAGATAGAGTTAGAGTTAGAGAGAGAGTTCCATATAGAGTTCGAGTTCAAGATAGTTCGAGTTCGAGTTCAAGATAGAGCTCGAGTTCGAGTTCGAGTTCGCGTTCGAGATAGTTCGAGATAGAGTTCGAGATAGAGTTCGAGTTCAAATTCGAGTTTTAGCTAGAAATAGAGTTCGAGTTCAAGATAGATTTCGAGTTCGAGTTCAAGATAAATTTCGAGTTCTAGATCGAGGTCGAGTTCGAGATAGAGTTCGCGTTCGAGATATTTCGAGATAGAGTTCGAGATAGAGTTCAAGTTCAAGAGAGTGTTCGATATATTTCGGGTTCGAGATAAGTGTTCGAGTACGAGAGTTCGAGTTCGAGATAGAGTACGAGTTCGAGTTCGAGATTTAGTTAGAGAGAGAGAGAGAGAGAGAGTTCGAGAGAGAGTTCGAGATATATTTCGAGATAGATTTCGAGTTCGAGATAGAGTTAGAGTTCAAGATAGAGTTCGAGTTCAAGTTCGAATTCGAGTTCGAGATCGAGATCGAGTTCGAGATAGAGTTCGTATTCGAGATAGTTCGAGATAGAGTTCGAGCGAGAGAGATTTCGAGGTAGTTCGAGTTCGAGTTCGAGATAAGAGTTCGAGTTCGAGATAGACTACGAGTTCGAGTTCGAGTTTTAGTTAGAGAGAGAGTTCGAGATATAGTTCGAGTTCGAATTCGAGTTAGAGTTCGAGATAGAATTCGAGTTCGAGTTCGAGGTGAATGAATGAAAGAATATATAAGTTTATTGACTAATTATTCACCAAGTTTATTGGCCAAGATTGTTGCCTTTGTGCTCCGCCCGAAAGTCGAACCCGAACTCGAGTTCGAGATAGAGTTCGAGTTCGAGATAGGGTTCGAGATCGAGATAGAGATCGAGATCGAGTTCGAGATCGAGAGAGAGTTCCAGATAGAGTTCGAGTTCGAGATAGATTGCGAGATAAATTTCGAGTTCGAGATAGTTCGAGTTCGAGATAAATTTCGAGATAAATTTCGAGTTCGAGATAGAGTTCGACTTCGAGATAGATTTCGAAATAGATTTCGAGTTCGAGATAGAGTTCGAGTTCGAGATAGTTCGAGTTCGATATAGAGTTCGAGTTCGAGATAGAGTTTGAGATCGAGATAGAGATTGAGATCAGGATAGTGTTCGGGTTCGAGTTCGAGATCGAGTTTGCGTTCGAGATAGTTCGAGATAGAGTTCGAGATCGAGTTCGAGAAAAGAGTTCGAGTTCGAGATAGAGTACGAGTTCGAGTTCGAGTTTTAGTTCGAGAGAGAGTTCGAGTTGAATGAATGAATGAATGAATGAATGAATGAATGAATGAATGAATGAATGAATAAGTTTATTGGCCAAGTATACACAAACAAGGAATTTGCATTGATGCTCCGCCCGTAAGTCGAAATCCAACTCGTTCGAGTTCGAGATCGATTTCGAGTTCGGGTTCGAGATAGACTTCGAGTTCCAGATAGAGTTCGAGGCCGAGATATTTTGTTCGAATTCGAGTTTTAGCTGGAGATAGAGTTCAAGATAGAGTTCGAGTTCGCGTTCGAGATAGTTCGGGATAGTTCGAGATAAGAGTTCGAGTTCGAGAGAGTTCGAGTTCGTGATAGAGTACGAGTTCGAGATCGAGTTCGATTCGAGTTGACTGAATGAATGAATGAATGTATGAATGAATAAGTTTATTGGCCAAGTATTCACATACAAGGAATTTGCCTTGATGCTCCGCCCGCAAATCGAACTCGAACTCGATTTTGAGATCGAGTTCGAGATGGAGATAAAGTTCGAGTTCGAGATAGAGTTCGTGATAGAGTTCGAGTTCAAGTTTGAGCTCGAGTTCGTGTTAAATGAATGAATGAATGAATGAATGAATATGTTTATTGGCAAAGTATTCACATACTAGGTGTTTGCCTTGGTGCTCCGCCCGTTAGTCGAAATCCAACGTGTTCGAGATCGAATTCGAGTTCGAGTTCGAGATAGATTTCGAGTTCGAGATAAAGTTCGATGTCGAGATAGTTCGAGTTCGGATTCGAGTTTTAGCTGGAGATAGTTCGAGTTCAAGATAGAGTTCGAGTTCGATTTCAATATAAAGTTCGAGTTGGAGATCGAGTTTGAGATAGTTTAAGATCGAGTTCGCGTTCGAGAGAGTTCGAGATAGAGTTCGAGATAGAGTTCGAGTTCGAATTCGAGTTCGAGTTCGAGATAGAGTTCGAGATAGAGTTCAAGATAGAGTTCGAGTTCGAATTCGAGTTCGAGATAGAGTTCGAATTTGAGTTCGAGATCGAGATCGTGTTCGGTATAGAATTCGTGTTCGAGTTCAAGTTCGAGCTCGAGTTCGAGTTGAATGAATGAATGAATGAATAAGTTTATTGGCCAAGTATTCACAAACAAGGAAATTGCCTTGGTGCACCGCCCGCAAGTAGAAATCAACCTCGAAATCGAGATAGAATTCGCGTTCGAGAGAGTTCGAGTTCGAGTTCGAAATAGAGTTCGAGATAGTTCGAGTTAGAGATCGAGTTCGAGTTATAGTTCGGGTTCGAATTCGAGTACGAGTTCGAGATCGAGTTCGAGATAGAGTTCGAGTTCGAGATAGTTCGAGTTAGAATGCGAGTTCGAGTTCGAGTTCTATTTCGAGTTCGAGATAGAGTTCGTGAAAGAGTTCGAGTTCAATTTCGAGTTGGAGTTGGTTCGCGTTCGAGAGAGTTCGAGTTCGAGTTCGAGTTCGAAATAGAGTTCGACTTCGAGATAGTTCGAGTTAGAGATAGAGTTCGAGTTATAGTTCGGGTTCGAATTCGAGTACGAGTTCGAGATCGAGTTCGAGATAGAGTTCGAGTTCGAGATAGTTCGAGTTAGAATGCGAGTTCGAGTTCGAGTTCTATTTCGAGTTCGAGATAGAGTTCGTGAAAGAGTTCGAGTTCAATTTCGAGTTGGAGTTGGTTCGCGTTCGAGAGAGTTCGAGTTCGAGTTCGAGTTCGAGAGAGAGTTCGAGATAGAGTTCGAGTTCGAGTTCGAATTCCAGTTCGTGTTCGCGTTCGATTGAGAGTTCGTCATAGTTCGAGTTCGAGATCGAGTTCGAGATAGAGTTGGAGTTCGAGTTGGGGAGTGATTTCGACATATAGTTCTGGAGAGTTAGAGTTCCAGATAGTGTTCGAGGTCGAGATCGTGTTCCTGAAAGAGTTCGAGATCGAGTTCGTTCGAATTGGAATTGGAGTTGGAGTTCGAGATAGAGTTCTCGTTCGAGATTTTGTTCGACTTCGAGTTCGAGTACGAGTTCGAGATCGTGTTCGAGATCGAGTTAGAGAGAGAGAGAGAGAGAGAGAGAGAGAGAGAGGGAGAGAGAGAGAGAGAGAGAGAGAGAGAGTTCGAATTCGAGTTCGAGATAGAGTTCGAGTTCTAGTTGAATTTCGAGTTCGCGCTCGAGTTCGAGTTCGGATTTCCGATGGCGCTATGGAGCACTGAAGGCGTCACATTGAGCTCCTCTCCGGCAACAACTGTTAAAAACCGTTAAAAAGCTGTTTTCTAAATCATTACCGATTTAAAAAACTCACCGGAGCTGCTTGGCGTTGCGTAAGGGTGACGTCATCAGAAGGCGACGCGAAAAACGGGTTTAACGCTAAAAATCGGGAATTTTAAATGAGAAGAGAAAAAGGCTCACGAGCACCCAAGAAGAACACCATAAGTCTCCAACTCGAGAAAGTCTTGGATACTCTGCAAACGACAGAAGAAAGCTCACAAGGCTCAGAAGAAGAAGAATTCGACAGCCAAGGATCTGTGCTTGAAATGGCTGCAAAAGGAGACAAGAAGGAGAAGGAGGTAAAGCAAATGCTTTTAGAAATGTCTGCTACAATCAATGCTGCACTGGAAAAGATCCAGTGTATGGAGTCTAATATGGAGAGTAATAAGCAGAGTATCGAGACTAATATGGAGAGAATTTCTCAAAAAATTTATACAGCTTACGGTGAGTTAAAGGAGCTGAATAAACAACATAAGGAGGCTGATAACAAATTAGAATGTGCTAGACTCGCAAATGACTATAATAAGAAATCCACTGATGTTAAGGATAATATGGGAAAGCTGGATGAGTTAATGGAAGAGATGGAGAATGAAATGAAAGTAATGGCCACTGAAATAAAGAGTTTGAAAAAATCACAAAAAACTGAAGAAGAAAAACGTAAAAATGACGGATAAATGTCTGGACATGCAAGCAAGATCGAGAAGGCAGAATTTGAGAATTGTTGGAGTGAGAAGGACGAGAGGATCATGGATCTCAAACATGTACTTTTGTTACTGACTTACTCAAAGATGTTTTTGAACTGCCGGGAGCACCAAGAATAGATGTCGCTCACAGAGTTGGACGTGTTTCAAGAGAGGCAAATGCTCCTCCAAGACAGATAATTGTGAAATTCCTCGATATCTCTTCAGTGGAATTTGTATTGAAAAAAAATACTCATGGGGAGAATCTGACATATCGTGGGGATAATATTCGATTTTTCCGGGATTACCCCCCGGAGGTCGTCCAGAGAAGGAACTTGTTTACACAGACAATAAATATTCTGAAAGGGATACGCGATGTGAGATATGCAATTGTTTATCCAGCTAAAATGAAGATTACTCATAATGGCACTGTACGCTCGTTCACAGACCCCGAAAAAGCTTTTAAATGTGCAGAGGATATCGTAAAGAAAACATCTGGTGAAGTGGATGAAGAATGATCTGTTTAACTTTTAGGACTGGTTAATATGGCGGAATTTTCCTGACAGTTAGCAAGCTTATCTGTCTGGAATGTGTTTGGGAGAGTACTGTCTATATTTCACCTTGAATGAAAAGCTTAAAGATAAACAAAAGACGTTGAAGACACAGAATTAATGAAGGAATGTATAATGGACATGGAACAACATGGGATAGAAAATCTGCTGATTTAAGAAGATTTTTAATTATTATACTCCAATTATAAATAATTAACGACTTTAACAGATTTATCAATACTAATTATTTGTGAATGTATGTAGTAAATATGAATAAATCATGAATAAATCATGAGGGGGAAGGAGATAATGGGAGTGTATATAATTATGATTTAAGTCACTAAAACGTATATAACACTACTAACAAACCTTTTTTGTTGTTGTGTGGGTAGGAGTTAGTTGCAGCATATAACTGGAAGAGATCCTGTAGTGAGGTTTTGTTTAACCCCTTGGTACCTGTTTGTATGTGTAAGAATTCTGGGTGGATATATATGGTAAAGCTTAGACTAGATTAAGGGTAGCTAAATTGGAAAGGCATATATACTTATAAAATTGAACTTAGGTTGTGTTTTATATTCGTTTTTTTTCATTTTTATGTCTCCCTTTGATTTTTTTTGTTAATTTTTTTCGGTTTTTATTGGGGCTGGTTTGATAAATTTATATAAGCAAAGATAAAATATGTAACGGTCTGTAGCTTTTTATGAGGATCTATTAAGGAGTTGGAGCTCAATGTATAACAACATCAACGGAACTCTATACATTTTTCGCCACCTTAGGTGGCCATTCGTCTTTAAGATATCTTTCTTAGATATCTTAAGAGCACTTTTTTTCACTATAAAGACTTTTATTCGCTCACTTTTTTTGTAATCAATTTTATATCACTCTTTCTTTTCTTTTCCAAAGGCACTATACAAGAAGGAGATGCTATATAAATCTAAACATTTGGCACGACCACCCAACACCCAGAACTCTGAGGTATTTGGTTGCACCATATGATTCAGGAATACTATTTTGATATATAATGCAAGACGATAGACAAATAAAGAATGGAGGAATTACATTCTGTAGTTGTAATATAAGGGGTGCGAATGAACCAATTAAGAGGGGTAAAATTTTTGCTCAACTAAAATCTATGAACAGCGACATAATGTTTTTACAGGAAACTCACATGAAACAACAAACACAAATGAGATTAAAGGCGAAGTGGATAGGTCAAACATATTATTCGTCATTTACTTCTAAATCTAGAGGTACGGCTATTCTTATCCGAAAAGGTATACCTTTTAAATTAAAGAATACTATATCAGATAAAGAGGGAAGGTATATTATAGTTTCGGGAGAAATTTATGCAACCCCACTAACTATGATAAATATTTACGCTCCGTACTTTGACAACCCCAAATTTTTTGATAAAATTATAGATATATCAGAGTTTAATTATCAGAATGTGATAAAAGGAGGGGACTTCAATTGTGTTTTAGATCCGTATCTAGACAAATCAGTAAAACAAAAGAGGAGTAATTTAAAATCTAAGACTAGTGAACTTTTAAATACATATATAAAAAATACTAATATAATAGATGTATGGAGATCTGCTAATCCAGCTGGAAGGGAATACTCGTTTTACTCTTCGGTACATAAAACTTATTCAAGAATTGATTATTTTTTAGTGGATATGAAATTAATGCCATATACAATTAATCCAACGTACCACATTAGTAGTATTTCTGATCACTCTCCACTGACATTTTCAGTAAAATTCGAGGGAACGCTGGGTAAAAATTTTTTGGGGCGGTTTAATACACATATTTTAAATGACATACAAGGTTATCAATATTTAAAACAACAAATGAAACTTTTTTTTGATACAAATGATATGCCAGGTACCTCGCCTTCTTTATTATGGGAAACTTTTAAGGCATTTATTAGAGGAATTATAATTTCATACGAAATTTTTCAAAATAAAAAAATAAGACAGAACAAATGTTGCTAGAACAAGAATTTAGACAGTTAGAGTTAGATAATGCTAAAGACTCCACTATAGATAAACATAATAAGATAATATTGCTGAAATTTAAACTTAATCGAATTCTATCGGCAAGAGTAATATGATTATTCCAAATTATAATACAGGAACATTTTGAGTTTGGTGACAAACCACATAAGCTTTTAGCTCGTCAACTGAAAAACAAGAAAAATAAAATACTATAAATAAAATTAAATCAGAGAAAGGTGAATTACTAACACTACCTAAAGATATTAATAAAAGATTTGCTCAATTTTATCAAAATTTATATACATCAAAAACTAAAATAGAAGATAGTAAAATCAAGAAATGTTTAGATAATTGTAATCTTCCAAAACTTGACCTTTTGGAACAAGAGGAAGGACATTATAGCCCCAAATCTGAGGAAGGACATTATAGCCCCAAATCTGAGGAAGGACATTATAGCCATAGAGGGAGTGCAAAGAAGGTTCACCAGACTGATTCCTGGGATGTCAGGACTTTCATATGAAGAAAGAGTGGATAGACTTGGCTTATACTCGCTAGAATTTAGGAGATTGAGAGGGGATCTTATAGAAACGTACAAAATTCTTATGGGGTTGGACAGGCTAGATGCAGGAAGATTGTTCCCGATGTTGGGGAAGTCCAGGACAAGGGGTCACAGCTTAAGGATAAGGGGGAAATCCTTTAAAACCGGGATGAGGAAAAACTTTTTCACACAGAGAGTGGTGAATCTCTGGAACTCTCTGCCACAGAGGGTAGTTGAGGCCAGTTCATTGGCTATATTTAAGAGGGAGTTAGATGTGGCCCTTGTGGCTAAAGGGATCAGGGGGTATGGAGAGAAGGCAGGTACGGGATACTGAGTTGGATGATCAGCCATGATCATATTGAATGGCGGTGCAGGCTCGAAGGGCCGAATGGCCTACTCCTGCACCTATTTTCTATGTATCTATGTAAGAGGAACTTGGAGCTTAAATTACAATCGAAGAAATAGGTGAAACAATAAAATCGTTGACAAATGGTAAGACACCGGGACCAGACGGTTTTAGTAATGAATTTTATTTAAAAAATCATGAGATAACGACTCCTTATTTATTTAATTTATATACTCACGCTTTTAAAGAAAATAAACTACCTGAAAGATTAGCAGAATCAACTATTACGCTTATTCCAAAAAAAGATAAAGATTTAGAGGATCCGGGCTCATATAGAGCGATTTCACTTTTAAATACAGACCAGAAAATTCTAGCAAAGACTTTAGTAAGAAGACTAAGCAAATATATTAGTAAATTGATAAACCCTGATCAAATGGGGTTTATACCCAAAGATATTCATTTAATAATTTGCGACGCCTGTTTAATATAATGTACTCAGATAAAGTGGAGGAAGAAGATATATCAATTATTTCTCTGGATGCAGAGAAAGCATTTGATCAGGTAGAATTGCAGTATTTATATAAAGTATTGCAAAAAATTAATATGGGAGAGAATTTTATTACATGGGTAAAATTATTATATGATAAACCGATGGCAAGAATATTAACTAATAATATGTTATCTCAAAAATTTCAATTATCAAGGGGTAATAGGCGTTATCACCCCTGCTATTTGCCCTTATGATAGAACCTTTAGCTGAAAGTATAAGAAGTCATCCGAATATTCAGGGTTATAATACTAGGGACTCAAATAATAAAATTTCATTATATGCAGACGATATTCTTTTATATATTACAAAATCGCAAACGAGCATACCAAATTTATTAAACTTAATAGAGGAATTTGGGTCCTTTTCTGGATATAGAATAAATTGGAATAAAAGTGAAATCATGACGTTAAAACCTCAAGAATCTACACACTTACTGAAGTTCCCCTTTAAAACAGCAACAGAAAAATTTAAATATTTGGGTAATCAGATTACTGGAAAATATAAAGCATTATTCAATGCTAATTTTATACCTTTATTAAACAAATGTTATACCTTTATTAAATATACTGATTAAATTTTGGAAAACACTTCCTTTATCATTAATAGGTAGAATAAATGCTATAAAAATGATCTTTCTACCACAACGTATTTAAACCAAAAGATGTCGGGGGACTTTTAAAAAAAAAAACGTATTTAAACCAAAAGATGTCGGGGGACTTTCACTCCAGAATTTTCTGTATTATTATTCGGCAGTGCATATTAAGAATATAATTTACTGGTTGGACAGTTCTACCAACAGACAGAATGGATAAAAATGGAGAAAGAGGATTGTTTTCCTTGTAATATAGGAACGATCCTCTTCTCCCCGAAAAAACTGAACAATACAATATATAAGAAGAACCCAATTATACATGATACAATGAGAAGATGGAAACAAATAAAATTATCCTTAAAATTAAAAAAATTATCATTGTTAATACCAATAGCGAATAATCCTTTATTTAAACCATCTCTTATTGACAAAACATATAATCAATGGGAAAGTTTAGGAATTTAAAAGGATCGGGGATATGTATGAAATGGGAAATGTATTATCATTTCAACAATTACAATTAAAATTTAAATTGAAAAACAACCATTATTTTAAATATCTTCAGATTTGCGATTTCACGAAGAAATACATACAAGGACATCAAAAAATAACTCCTGATTTATTGGAAGAAGCAATGAATATTAAAGCTGACGCACAAAAATTAATATCATATTTATATAATAGTATTTTAAATATAGACCTACCATCGACAGAGGTACTTAGAGAAGAGTGGGAACGGGAATTAATGATAAAAATTACGAAGGTTACATGGGAAAAGTATTTGATATACATTCACAAATGTTCGATTAATGGAAGACATAATCTAGTTCAATTAAAAATTTTACATAGATTATATTATTCAAAAAGAAGATTAAATAAATTCTATCCAAATATATCCCCCATTTGCGATAAGTGTTTAACCCAAAACGCAACTATAACACACTCTTTTGTTTCCTGCATAAATCTTTATAGATTCTGGAGTGATATTTTCGAAATATTTACAAAATTATTTAAGATAAAAATGGAACCTAATAATGAATTGATTATATTTGGGGTAATGGAAGATGGGAATAAATTGAATTCATCTCAAAATTTATTTTTTAATTATGGTTTAATAATAGCAAAAAAATTAATACTTAAATTTTGGAAAAATACACCAATACCAACGCTCAAAATGTGGATTGCAAGTATGTTGCACACCGCACATCTTGAGGAAATGCGATTCCTCCTAATAGATAAATCTGACCAATTCATAACGAGTTGGTCTCCATTTGACGTCTTTTTGGCATCATATGGTGCAACACAATTGTAAAAGCTAACTGTCTCGTGACTGGGCGAGGGATGGTCAAGATTATAAATAAGATCTCCTTACTTCTTTTTTCTTTTTCTTCCTTTTTTCTTTTACTCTCTTTCTCCTATTTTCTACTCTTTAACTTTCTTCTTTCATTCTCTATTCTTCTTCTCCACACACTATATATCTCACGTTTTTCTATACTTTATTATCTAATTTATTTTTATTTTTCTTCTATACTATAATAAAAAAATAAGAAGCTGTACATAACATGTATTATGAAAATATAATTGTATACAGTTGTACTTACTTCTAATAAAATTAAAATATTTTTAAAAAAAGAATTCGAGTTCGAGTTCGCTTTCGAATTCGAGATAGAGTTCGTGAAAGAGTTCGAGTTCAATTCTCCGCCCGTAAGTCGAAATCCAACTCGAATTCGAGATCGAATTCGAGTTCCAGTTCGAGATAGATTTCGAGTTCGAGATAGAGTTCGAGGTCGAGATAGTTCGAGTTTGAATTCGAGTTTTAGCTAGAGATAGAGTTCGAGTTCAAGATAGAGTTCGAGTTCAAGATAGAGTTCCAGTTTGAGATCGAGTTTTAGATCGAGTTCGCGTTCGAGATAGATCGAGATAGAGTTCGAGTTCGAGAGAGAGTTCGAGATAGTTCGAGTTCGAGCTAACAGTTCGAGTTAGAGATGGAGTACGAGTTCGAGTTTTGGTTAGAGAGAGAGAGAGATCGAGATAGAGTTCGAGTTCGAATTCGAGTTCGAGTTCGAGATAGAATAAGAGTTCGAGTTCGAGATAGAATTCGAGTTCGAGTTCGTTCGAGATCGAGTTCGAGTTGAATGAATGAAAGGATGTGTAAGTTTATTGACTAAGTATTCACCAAGTTTATTGGGCAAGATTTAAGCCTTGGTTCTCCGCCCGGAAGTCGAACCGGAACTCGAGTTCCCGATAGTTCGAGTTCGAGATAGGGTTCGAGATTGAGGTAGAGATCGAGATCGAGTTCGAGAGAGAGTTCGAGATAGATTTCGAGATAAATTTCCAGTTCGAGATAGCGTTCGAGTTCGAGATTGAGTTCGAGATAGAGTTCGAGATCGAGATAGAGATCGAGATCGAGTTCGAGTTAGAGAGAGAGTTCCATATAGAGTTCGAATACAAGATAGTTCGAGTTCGAGTTCGAGTTCGCGTTCGAGATAGTTCGAGATAGAGTTCGAGTTCGAATTCGAGTTTTAGCTAGAAATAGTTCGTTCAAGATAGCTTTCGAGTTCGAGTTCAAACTAAAGTTCGAGTTCGAGATCGAGATCGAGTTTGAGATCGAGTTCGCGTTCGAGATAGTTCGAGAGAGAGTTCGAGATAGAGTTCAAGTTCGAGAGAGAGTTTGAGATATTTCGAGTTCGAGATAAGTGTTCGAGTTCGAGATAGTTCGAGTTCGAGATAGACTACGAGTTCGAGTTCGAGATTTAGTTAGAGAGAGAGTTCGAGATAGAGAGAGAGTTCGAGATAGAGTTCGAGAGAGAGTTCGAGATAGATTTCGAGATAGATTTCGAGTTCGAGAGAGAGTTAGAGTTCGAGATAGAGTTCGAGTTCGAGATTGAGTTCGAGTTCGAGCGAGAAAGAGTTCGAGCTAGAGATAGAGTTCGAGTTCAAGATAGAGTTCGAGTTCGTTCGAATTCGAGTTCGAGATGGAGAACGAGTTCGAGATAGAGTTCGTATTCGAGATAGTTCGAGATCGAGTTCGAGAGAGCGTTCGAGATAGTTCGAGTTCCAGTTCGAGATAAGAGTTCAAGTTCGAGATAAACTACGAGTTCGAGTTCGAGTTTTAGTTAGAGATAGAGAGAGATATATAGTTCGAGTTCGAATTCGAGTTAGAGTTCGAGATAGAATTCGAGTTCGTTCGTTCGAGCTCGAGTTCGAGTTGAATGAATGAAAGAATGTATAAATTTATTGACTAAGTATTCACCAAGTTTATTGGCCAAGATTGTTGCCTTGGAGCTCCGCCCGAAAGTCGAACCCGAACTCGAGTTCTAGATAGTTCGAGTTCGAGATAGGGTTCGAGATCGAGATAGAGATCGAGGTCGAGTTCGAGATCGAGGGAGAGAGAGATAGATTTCGAGATAAATTTCGAGTTCGAGATAGAGTTCGAGTTCGAGATAGTTCGAGTTCGAGATAGAGTTCGAGTTCGAGATAGTTCGAGATCGAGTTGAGATCGAGATCGAGTTCGAGTTCGAGAGCAAGTTCCAGATAGAGTTCGAGTTCAAGATAGAGTTCGAGTTTGAGTTCGAGATCGAGTTCGCGTTCGAGATAGTTCGAGATAGAGTTCGAGATAGAGGGAGAGAGAGAGAGATATATTTCGAGATAAATTTCGAGTTCGAGATAGAGTTCGAGTTCGAGATAGTTCGAGTTCGAGATAGAGTTCGAGTTCGAGATAGTACGAGTTCGAGTTTTAGTTCGAGAGAGAGTTAGAGTTGAAGGAATGAATGAATGAATGAATGAATTAGTTTATTGGCCTAGTATTCACAAACAAGGAATTTGCCTTGGTGCTCCGCCCGTAAGTCGAAATCCAACTCGATATCGAGATCGAATTCGAGTTCGAGTTCGAGATAGATTTCGAGTTCGAGTTCGAGATAGATTTCGAGTTCGAGATAAAGTTCGAGGTCGGGATAGTTCAAATTCGAATTCCAGTTTTAGCTAGAGATAGAGTTCGAGTTCAAGATAAATTTTGAGATCGAATTCAAGATAAAGTTCGAGTTCGAGATCCAGATCTAGTTTGAGATCGTATTCGCGTTTGAGATAGTTCGAGATAGAGTTCGAGATAGAGTTCAAGTTCGAGAAAGATTTCGAGATATTTCGAATTCGAGTTCGAGATAGTTCGAGTTCGAGATAGAGTACGTTCGAGTTGTGGTTAGAGAGAGAGTTCGAGATAGAGTTCGAGTTCAAGTTGGAGTTGGAGTTCGAGTTGGAGTTCGAGTTCGAGATAGAGTTCCAGATAGAGTTCGAGTTCGAGTTCAAGTTCGAACTCGAGTTCGAGTTAAATGAATGTATGAATGAATTAATACGTTTATTGGCCAAGTATTCACATACACGGAATTTGCCTTGGTGCTCCGCCGGGAGCTCGAACTCCAACTCGAGTTCGAGATCGATTTCTAGTTCGGGTTCGAGATAGACTTCGAGTTCCAGATAGAGTTCGAGGCCGAGATATTTAGTTCGAATTCGAGTTTTAGCTGGAGATAGAGTTCGAGTTCAAGATAGAGTTCGAGTTCGAGTTCGAGATCGAGTTCGCGTTCGAGAAATTTCGGGATAGTTCGAGTTGGAGTTCGAGTTCGAGAGACAGTTCGAGATATAGTTCGAGAGAAGAGTTCGAGTTCGAGTTCGAGTTCGTTTGATTGTTTATCGGACATGTATTCACATACAAGGAATTTGCCTTGGAGTTCCGCCCGCAAGTCGAACTCGAGCTCGAGTTTGAGATCGAGTTCGAGATGGAGATGGAGATAGAGTTCGTGATAGAGTTGGAGTTCGAGTTCAAGTTTGAGCTTAAATGAATGTATGAATGAATGAATGAATAATTCTATTGGGCAAGTATTCACATACTAGGTGTTTGCCTTGGTGCTCCGCCCGCAAGTCGAACTCCAACTCGATTTTGTGATCCGAGAGAGTACGAGTTCGAGTGCGAGTTCGAGAGCGAGTTCGAGTTCGAGATAGAGTTCGTGATCGAGTTCGAGTTCTAGTTGAAGTTGGAGTTGGAGTTGGAGTTCGAGATAGAGTTCGAGTTCGAGATAGTTCGAGTTCCAGATAGAGTTCGAGTTCGAGTTCAAGTTCGAGCTCGAGCTCGAGCTCGAGTTAAATGAATGAATGAAAAATACGTTTATTGGCCAATATTCACATACAAGGAATTTTCCTTGGTGCTCCGCCCGTAACTCGAACTCCAACTCGAGTTCTAGATCGAATTCGAGTTCGAGTTCGAGATAGATTTCGAGCTCCAGTTCGAATTCGAGTTCGATATAGATTTCGAGTTCGAGATAGATTTCGAGGTCGAGATATATACAGTTCGAATTCGAGTTCGAGATAGTTCGAGTTCGTTCGAGCTCGAGTTCGAGTTAAAAGAATGAATGAATGAATACGTTTATTGGGCATGTATTCACATACAAGGAATTTGCCTTGGTGCTCCGCCCGTAACTCGAACTCGAGTTCGAGATCGAATTCGAGATAGATTTCGAGTTCCAGTAGGAGTTCGAGTTCGAGTTAGATTTCGAGTTCGAGATAGCGTTCGAGGTCGAGATACATAGAGTTCGAATTCGAGTTTTAGGCAGAGATAGAGTTCCAGTTCAAGATAGAGTTCGAGTTCGAGTTCAAGATAGATTTCGAGTTCGAGTTCAAGATCGAGTTCGCGTTCGAGATAATTGGAGATAGAGTTCGAGGTAGAGTTCGAGAGAGAGAGAGATTTCGAGATAGAGTTCGAGTTCAAGATAAGAATTCGAGTTCGAGATAGAGTTCCAGTTCGAGATAGAGTACGAGTTCGAGTTCATTGAGATCGAATTCTAGTTCGAGTTCCAGTTCGAGTTCGAGATCGAGTTCGCGTTCGATTGAGAGTTCGTGATAGAGATCGAGTTCGAGATAAGAGTTACAGTTCGATATAGTTCCATTTCGAATTCGAGTTCGAGATAGAGTTCGTGAAAGAATTCGAGTTCAATTTCGAGTTGGAGTTGGAGTTCGAGTTGGAGTTCGAGTTCGAGTGAGTTCGAGTTCGAGTTCGAGGGAGAGTTCGAGTTCGAGATAGAGTTCGAGTACGAGATAGAGTTCGAATTCAAGTTCGAGAAAGAGTTAGAGTTCGAATTCGAGTTCGAGTTCGAGTTCGAATTCAATTTCGAGTTCGACATCGAGTTCGAGATAGAGTTCGAATTCGAAGTCGAGTTCGAGATAGAGTTGGAGTTCGAGTTCGGGAGTGATTTCGACATATAGTTCGAGCGAGTTAGAGTTCGAGATAGTGTTCGAGGTCGAGATAGAGTTCCTGAAAGAGTTCGAGATAGTTCGAGTTCAAGTTCGAGTTGGAATTGGAGTTGGAGTTCGAGGTAGTGTTCGCGTTCGAGATAGATCGAGTTCGAGATAGAGTTCGAGCTCGAGATATAGTTCGAGTTCGAGTACGAGTTCGAGTACGAGTTCGAGTTCGAGTACGTTCGACTTCGATTTCGAGTGCGAGTTCGTGATATAGTTCGAGTCCAAGTTCGAGTTGGAATCGGAGTTGGAGTTCGATAGAGTACAAGTTCGAGATATAGTTCGACTTCGAGTTCAAGGACGAGTTCGAGATCGAGTTCGAGATCGAGTTCTGGTTCGAGAGAGATAGTTCGAGATAGAGTTCAAGATACAGTTAGAGTTCGAATTCGAGTTCGAGATAGAGTTCGAGTTCTAGTTCTTTCGATTTCGAGTTGAATGAATGAATGAACGAATTGATGAATGAATGAATTGATTGGCCAAGTCTTCACATACAAGGAATTTGCCTTGGTGCTCTGCCCGCTAGTCGAAATCCAACTCGAGTTTGAAATAGAGTTCGAGGTCGAGATGGTGTTCGAGGTAGAGTTTGTGTTCGACAGAGATTTCGATATATAGTTCGAGATCGAGTTCCAGATCGAGTTCGAGTTCGAGAGAGTGTTCGAGGTAGATTTCGAGTTCGAGATAGAGTTCGAGTTCGAGATATAGGAGTTCGAATTCGAGTCCGAGATAGTTCGAGTTCCAGTTCGAGTTGAATGAATGAATGAATGAATGAATGAATAAAAGAATGAATGAATGAATGAATGAATGAATGAATGAATGAATGAATAAATACATTTATTGCCCAAGTATTCACATACAAGGAATTTGCCTTGGTGCTCCGCTAGCAAGTCGAACTCCAACTCGAGTTCGAGATTAGGTACGAGTTCGAGTTCGAGTTCTAATCCGTGTTCGAGTTCGATTTCGAGTTCGAGTTCGTTAGAGATAGAGTTTGTGATAGAGTTCGAGTTCGAGTTCGAGATATAGTTCGAGTTCAAGTTCGATGTCGGAGTTGGAGTTCGAGATAGTTCGAGTTCGAGCTGGAGTTCGAGTTCAAGAAACAGTTCAAGTTCGAGATCGAGTTCGCGATAGAGTTCGAGTTCGAGATAGATTTTTATGTCGCGATAGTTGGAGTTCACGATACAGTTCGAGTTCTAATTCGAGTTCGAGATCGAGATCGAGTTCGAGATAGAGTTCGAGTTGAATGAATGAATGAATGAATGAATGACTGAATGAATGAATGAATGAATTAATACATTTATTGGCCAAGTATTCACAAACAAGGTATTTGCTTTACTGGTCCGCCAGCAAGTCGAACTCCAACTCGAGTTCGAGATAGAGTTCGAGCTCGTATTCGAGTTCGAGATCGAGTTCGAATTCGAGTTCGAGATAGAGTGCGAGTTCGAGAGAAAGTTCGAGAGAGAGTTCGAGATAGAGTGCGAGTTCGAGATCGAGTTCGAGTTCGAGAGAAAGTTCGAGAGAGAGTTCGAGATCGAGATAGAGTTCGAGTTCGAGTCGAGAGAGTTTATTTTATTTTTATTTTATTTTATTCTTTATTTCGAACAGAATAAAAGAATAAAAAGCAAGTGTGAAACAGCATACAAAAAAACAAAACAAGAATATTTATAGTGTCATAAACAATATCTATAAATAAATGAAATCGTATGTGTCCGAAAAGTAGCAGGAAGAAGCCAAAGCTTATTAATTCCCACCCCCTTATTCAACTGCTTATAATTATCTTATACACGTTTAGCAGCTATATGTACACCATATGTACACCAGCAGCTATATGTACACCCAATTATTTACATTTATACACTAATCAAATATTTACAAAGCCATACAAAATAAGAGAGAAAAAAGAAAAAAGAAAAGTAAAAACCCTCATATACTACACAGTATCCCTCAGTCATATATACAACCCATAACCCTCATATACTATACAGTACCCCTTAGTCAACCACCCTATAATCACCCTTCCCGATACAATCAGTATAACAAATATCCCACTCACCATCACCTATCCTCATCCCAATATCCTTCAAATAAAGTGTTTTTGTACATCTTTTTAAACTGTATTATGTTTGTGCTAAGCTTTATCTCCTGTTCCAGACCATTCCACAAATTCACCCCACAGATTGCTATGCACATAATTTTAAGAGTTGTTCTGACATTGAGTTTTTTAAAATTATTTTCCCCTCTCAAATTATACCCACCCTGTTTTTCCATAAACAGTTTTTCTCGAGTTCGAGATAGGGTTCGAGATTGAGGTAGAGATCGAGATCGAGTTCGAGAGAGAGTTCGAGATAGATTTCGAGATACATTTCCAGTTCGAGATAGCGTTCGAGTTCGAGATTGAGTTCGAGATAGAGTTCGAGATCGAGATAGAGATCGAGATCGAGTTCGAGTTAGAGAGAGAGTTCCATATAGAGTTCGAATACAAGATAGTTCGAGTTCGAGTTCGAGTTCGCGTTCGAGATAGTTCGAGATAGAGTTCGAGTTCGAATTCGAGTTTTAGCTAGAAATAGTTCGAGTTCAAGATAGCTTTCGAGTTCGAGTTCAAACTAAAGTTCGAGTTCGAGATCGAGATCGAGTTTGAGATCGAGTTCGCGTTCGAGATAGTTCGAGAGAGAGTTCGAGATAGAGTTCAAGTTCGAGAGAGAGTTTGAGATATTTCGAGTTCGAGATAAGTGTTCGAGTTCGAGATAGTTCGAGTTCGAGATAGACTACGAGTTCGAGTTCGAGATTTAGTTAGAGAGAGAGTTCGAGATCGAGAGAGAGTTCGAGATAGAGTTCGAGAGAGAGTTCGAGATAGATTTCGAGATAGATTTCGAGTTCGAGAGAGAGTTAGAGTTCGAGATAGAGTTCGAGTTCGAGATTGAGTTCGAGTTCGAGCGAGAAAGAGTTCGAGCTAGAGATAGAGTTCGAGTTCAAGATAGAGTTCGAGTTCGTTCGAATTCGAGTTCGAGATGGAGAACGAGTTCGAGATAGAGTTCGTATTCGAGATAGTTCGAGATCGAGTTCGAGAGAGCGTTCGAGATAGTTCGAGTTCGAGTTCGAGATAAGAGTTCAAGTTCGAGATAAACTACGAGTTCGAGTTTTAGTTAGAGAGAGAGAGAGATATATAGTTCGAGTTCGAATTCGAGTTAGAGTTCGAGATAGAATTCGAGTTCGTTCGTTCGAGCTCGAGTTCGAGTTGAATGAATGAAAGAATGTATAAATTTATTGACTAAGTATTCACCAAGTTTATTGGCCAAGATTGTTGCCTTGGAGCTCCGCCCGAAAGTCGAACCCGAACTCGAGTTCTAGATAGTTCGAGTTCGAGATAGGGTTCGAGATCGAGATAGAGATCGAGGTCGAGTTCGAGATCGAGGGAGAGAGAGATAGATTTCGAGATAAATTTCGAGTTCGAGATAGAGTTCGAGTTCGAGATAGTTCGAGTTCGAGATAGAGTTCGAGTTCGAGATAGTTCGAGATCGAGTTGAGATCGAGATCGAGTTCGAGTTCGAGAGCAAGTTCCAGATAGAGTTCGAGTTCAAGATAGAGTTCGAGTTTGAGTTCGAGATCGAGTTCGCGTTCGAGATAGTTCGAGATAGAGTTCGAGATAGAGGGAGAGAGAGATATATTTCGAGATAAATTTCGAGTTCGAGATAGAGTTCGAGTTCGAGATAGTTCGAGTTCGAGATAGAGTTCGAGTTCGAGATAGTACGAGTTCGAGTTTTAGTTCGAGAGAGAGTTAGAGTTGAAGGAATGAATGAATGAATGAATGAATTAGTTTATTGGCCTAGTATTCACAAACAAGGAATTTGCCTTGGTGCTCCGCCCGTAAGTCGAAATCCAACTCGATATCGAGATCGAATTCGAGTTCGAGTTCGAGATAGATTTCGAGTTCGAGTTCGAGATAGATTTCGAGTTCGAGATAAAGTTCGAGGTCGGGATAGTTCAAATTCGAATTCCAGTTTTAGCTAGAGATAGAGTTCGAGTTCAAGATAAATTTTGAGATCGAATTCAAGATAAAGTTCGAGTTCGAGATCCAGATCTAGTTTGAGATCGTATTCGCGTTTGAGATAGATCGAGATAGAGTTCGAGATAGAGTTCAAGTTCGAGAAAGATTTCGAGATATTTCGAATTCGAGTTCGAGATAGTTCGAGTTCGAGATAGAGTACGTTCGAGTTTTGGTTAGAGAGAGAGTTCGAGATAGAGTTCGAGTTCAAGTTGGAGTTGGAGTTCGAGTTGGAGTTCGAGTTCGAGATAGAGTTCGAGATAGAGTTCGAGTTCGAGTTCAAGTTCGAGCTCGAGTTCGAGTTAAATGAATGTATGAATGAATGAATACGTTTATAGGCCAAGTATTCACATACACGGAATTTGCCTTGGTGCTCCGCCGGGAGCTCGAACTCCAACTCGAGTTCGAGATCGATTTCTAGTTCGGGTTCGAGATAGACTTCGAGTTCCAGATAGAGTTCGAGGCCGAGATATTTAGTTCGAATTCGAGTTTTAGCTGGAGATAGAGTTCGAGTTCAAGATAGAGTTCGAGTTCGAGTTCGAGATCGAGTTCGCGTTCGAGAAATTTCGGGATAGTTCGAGTTGGAGTTCGAGTTCGAGAGACAGTTCGAGATATAGTTCGAGAGAAGAGTTCGAGTTCGAGTTCGAGTTCGTTTGATTGTTTATCGGACATGTATTCACATACAAGGAAATTGCCTTGGAGTTCCGCCCGCAAGTCGAACTCGAGCTCGAGTTTGAGATCGAGTTCGAGATGGAGATGGAGATAGAGTTCGTGATAGAGTTGGAGTTCGAGTTCAAGTTTGAGCTTAAATGAATGTATGAATGAATGAATGAATAATTTTATTGGCCAAGTATTCACATACTAGGTGTTTGCCTTGGTGCTCCGCCCGCAAGTCGAACTCCAACTCGATTTTGCGATCCGAGAGAGTACGAGTTCGAGTGCGAGTTCGAGAGCGAGTTCGAGTTCGAGATAGAGTTCGTGATCGAGTTCGAGTTCTAGTTGAAGTTGGAGTTGGAGTTGGAGTTCGAGATAGAGTTCGAGTTCGAGATAGTTCGAGTTCGAGATAGAGTTCGAGTTCGAGTTCAAGTTCGAGCTCGAGCTCGAGCTCGAGTTAAATGAATGAATGAAAAATACGTTTATTGGCCAATATTCACATACAAGGAATTTTCCTTGGTGCTCCGCCCGTAACTCGAACTCCAACTCGAGTTCTAGATCGAATTCGAGTTCGAGTTCGAGATAGATTTCGAGCTCCAGTTCGAATTCGAGTTCGATATAGATTTCGAGTTCGAGATAGATTTCGAGGTCGAGATATATACAGTTCGAATTCGAGTTCGAGATAGTTCGAGTTCGTTCGAGCTCGAGTTCGAGTTAAATGAATGAATGAATGAATACGTTTATTGGGCATGTATTCACATACAAGGAATTTGCCTTGGTGCTCCGCCCGTAACTCGAACTCGAGTTCGAGATCGAATTCGAGATAGATTTCGAGTTCCAGTAGGAGTTCGAGTTCGAGTTAGATTTCGAGTTCGAGATAGCGTTCGAGGTCGAGATATATAGAGTTCGAATTCGAGTTTTAGGCAGAGATAGAGTTCCAGTTCAAGATAGAGTTCGAGTTCGAGTTCAAGATAGATTTCGAGTTCGAGTTCAAGATCGAGTTCGCGTTCGAGATAATTGGAGATAGAGTTCGAGGTAGAGTTCGAGAGAGAGAGAGATTTCGAGATAGAGTTCGAGTTCAAGATAAGAATTCGAGTTCGAGATAGAGTTCCAGTTCGAGATAGAGTACGAGTTCGAGTTCATTGAGATCGAATTCTAGTTCGAGTTCCAGTTCGAGTTCGAGATCGAGTTCGCGTTCGATTGAGAGTTCGTGATAGAGATCGAGTTCGAGATAAGAGTTACAGTTCGATATAGTTCCATTTCGAATTCGAGTTCGAGATAGAGTTCGTGAAAGAGTTCGAGTTAAATTTCGAGTTGGAGTTGGAGTTGGAGTTGGAGTTCGAGTTCGAGTGAGTTCGAGTTCGAGTTCGAGGGAGACTTCGAGTTCGAGATAGAGTTCGAGTTCGAGATAGAGTTCGAATTCGAGTTCGAGAAAGAGTTAGAGTTCGAATTCGAGTTCGAGTTCGAGTTCGAATTCAATTTCGAGTTCGACATCGAGTTCGAGATAGAGTTCGAATTCGAAGTCGAGTTCGAGATAGAGTTGGAGTTCGAGTTCGGGAGTGATTTCGACATATAGTTCGAGCGAGTTAGAGTTCGAGATAGTGTTCGAGGTCGAGATAGAGTTCCTGAAAGAGTTCGAGATAGTTCGAGTTCAAGTTCGAGTTGGAATTGGAGTTGGAGTTCGAGGTAGTGTTCGCGTTCGAGATAGATCGAGTTCGAGATAGAGTTCGAGCTCGAGATATAGTTCGAGTTCGAGTACGAGTTCGAGTACGAGTTCGAGTTCGAGTACGTTCGACTTCGAGTTCGAGTGCGAGTTCGTGATATAGTTCGAGTCCAAGTTCGAGTTGGAATCGGAGTTGGAGTTCGATAGAGTACACGTTCCAGATATAGTTCGACTTCCAGTTCGAGATCGAGTTCTGGTTCGAGAGAGATAGTTCGAGATAGAGTTCGAGATACAGTTAGAGTTCGAATTCGAGTTCGAGATAGAGTTCGAGTTCTAGTTCTTTCGATTTCGAGTTGAATGAATGAATGAACGAATTGATGAATGAATGAATTGATTGGCCAAGTCTTCACATACAAGGAATTTGCCTTGGTGCTCCGCCCGCTAGTCGAACTCCAACTCGAGTTTGAAATAGAGTTCGAGGTCGAGATGGTGTTCGAGGTAGAGTTTGTGTTCGACAGAGATTTCGATATATAGTTCGAGTTCGAGTTCCAGATCGAGTTCGAGTTCGAGAGAGTGTTCGAGGTAGATTTCGAGGTCGAGATAGAGTTCGAGTTCGAGATATAGGAGTTCGAATTCGAGTCCGAGATAGTTCGAGTTCCAGTTCGAGTTGAATGAATGAATGAATGAATGAATGAATAAAAGAATGAATGAATGAATGAATGAATGAATGAATGAATGAATGAATGAATGAATGAATGAATAAATACATTTATTGGCCAAGTATTCACATACAAAGAATTTGCCTTGGTGCTCCGCTAGCAAGTCGAACTCCAACTCGAGTTCGAGATTAGGTACGAGTTCGAGTTCGAGTTCTAATCCGTGTTCGAGTTCGATTTCGAGTTCGAGTTCGTTAGAGATAGAGTTTGTGATAGAGTTCGAGTTCGAGTTCGAGATAGAGTTCGAGTTCAAGGTCGATGTTGGAGTTGGAATTCGAGATAGTTCGAGTTCGAGCTGGAGTTCGAGTTCAAGAAACAGTTCAAGTTCGAGATCGAGTTCGCGATAGAGTTCGAGTTCGAGATAGATTTTTATGTCGCGATAGTTGGAGTTCACGATACAGTTCGAGTTCTAATTCGAGTTCGAGATCGAGATCGAGTTCGAGATAGAGTTCGAGTTGAATGAATGAATGAATGAATGAATGACTGAATGAATGAATGAATGAATTAATACATTTATTGGCCAAGTATTCACAAACAAGGTATTTGCTTTGCTGGTCCGCCAGCAAGTCGAACTCCAACTCGAGTTCGAGATAGAGTTCGAGCTCGTATTCGAGTTCGAGTTCGAGTTCGAATTCGAGTTCGAGATAGAGTGCGAGTTCGAGAGAAAGTTCGAGAGAGAGTTCGAGATAGAGTGCGAGTTCGAGATCGAGTTCGAGTTCGAGAGAAAGTTCGAGAGAGAGTTCGAGATCGAGATAGAGTTCGAGTTCGAGTCGAGAGAGTTTATTTTATTTTTATTTTATTTTATTCTTTATTTCGAACAGAATAAAAGAATAAAAAGCAAGTGTGAAACAGCATACAAAAAAACAAAACAAGAATATTTATAGTGCCATAAACAATATCTATAAATAAATGAAATCGTATGTGTCCGAAAAGTAGCAGGAAGAAGCCAAAGCTTATTAATTCCCACCCCCTTATTCAACTGCTTATAATTATCTTATACACATTTAACAGCTATATGTACACCATATGTACACCAGCAGCTATATGTACACCACATTATTTACATTTATACACTAATCAAATATTTACAAAGCCATACAAAGTAAGAGAGAAAAAAGAAAAAAGAAAAGTAAAAACCCTCATATACTACACAGTATCCCTCAGTCATATATACAACCCATAACCCTCATATACTATACAGTACCCCTTAGTCAACCCACCCTATAATCACCCTTCCCGATACAATCAGTATAACAAATATCCCACTCACCATCACCTATCCTCATCCCAATATCCTTCAAATAAAGTGTTTTTGTACATCTTTTTAAACTGTATTATGTTTGGGCTAAGCTTTATCTCCTGTTCCAGACCATTCCACAAATTCACCCCACAGATTGCTATGCACATAATTTTAAGAGTTGTTCTGACATTGAGTTTTTTAAAATTATTTTCCCCTCTCAAATTATACCCACCCTGTTTTTCCATAAACAGTTTTTCTCGAGTTCGAGATCAAGTTCGAGCTCGAGTTCGAATTGAATGAATGAATGAACACGTTTCTTGGCCTAGTACTCACATACAGGGAAGTTGCCTTGGTGCTCCGCCCGCAAGTCGAACTCAAACTCGCGTTCGAGATAGAGTTCGAGTTCGAGATAGAGTACGAGTTCGCGCTCGAGTTCGAGTTCGAGTTCAAGAATCAAGAATCAAGAGAGTTTATTGTCATGTGTCCCTGATAGGACAATGAAATTCTTGCTTTGCTTCAGCACAACAGAACATAGTAGGCATTGACTACAAAACAGATCAGTGTGTCCATATACCATTATCTACGTAAAAAGTACAAATAACAGATAATGGACTATTAATCTTCAGAGTTTTGTCCGAGCCAAGTTTAAAAGCCTGATGGCTGTGGGGAAGTAGCTATTCCGGAACCTGGTCATTGCAGTCTTCAGGCTCCTGTACCTTCTACCTGAAGGTAGCAGGGAGATGAGTGTGTGGCCAGGATGGTGTGGTTCATTGATGATATTGCCAGCCTTTTTGAGGCAACCACTGCGATAGATCCCCTCGATGGAAGGGAGGTCAGAGCCGATGATGGACTGGGCAGTGTTTACTACTTTTTGTAGTATTTTCCTTTCCAGGGCGCTCAAGTTGCCGAACCAAGCCACGATGCAACCGGTCAGCATGCTCTCTACTGTA
Organism: Malacoraja senta; assembly: GCA_038087875.1. Lineage (NCBI taxonomy): Eukaryota > Metazoa > Chordata > Chondrichthyes > Rajiformes > Rajidae > Malacoraja > Malacoraja senta. The sequence continues at coordinate 1,211,450 of JAXLNO010000385.1, read as the reverse complement.
CACCTGTAGAAGTTCGAGAGCGTCCTCCTTGACAAACTGACCCTCCGTTATCTTCTCAGAAAGTAGAGGCGCTGATGTGCTTTCTTAATAATTGCATCAGTGTTCTCGGACCAGGAACGATCTTCAGAGATGTGCACGCCCAGGAATTAGAAGCTCTTGACCCTTTCAACCATCGACCCGTTGATATAAACGGGACTGTCGGTCCCCATCCTACTCCTTCTAAAGTCCACAATCAGTTCATCGGTTTTGCTGGTGTTGAGGGCCAGGTTATTGTAAATGCACGATATGGAGAGTCGCTCGATCTCTCTTCTATACTCTGAGTCATCCCCATCAGTGATACGTCCCACAACAGTGGTGTCGTCAGCGAATTTGATGATGGAGTTCGCACTATGACTGGCTACGCATTCATGAGTATAGAGTGAGTACAGCAGGGAGCTGAGCACGCAGCCTTGAGGTGCTCCCGTGCTGATTGTTATCCAGTCTGACACATTTCCACCAATACGAACAGACTGTAGTCTGTGAATGAGGAAGTTGAGGATCCAATTTCAGAGGGATGCGCAGAGACCCAGTCCTGCGAGTTTGGTAACCAGCTTGGAGCGGATGATTGTATTAAATGCCGAGCTGTAATCAACTAATAACAGCCTGACATATGAGTTTGTGTTGTCCAAGTGGTCCAGAGCGGAGTGGAGGGCCAGCAAGATCGCATGCACCATTGATCGGTTGCGGCGGTAATCGAACTGCAGTGGGTCCAGGTTTTTGTCGAGGTAGGAGTTGATTTGCGCCATGATCAACCTCTCAAAGCAATTCATCACCACAGGCGTTAGTGCCACAGCTCGATAGTCATTGAGGCACGTCACTTACTCATCTTGGGCACCGGTAAAATTGATGCCCTTTTGAAGCAAGTGGGAACCTCCGACCTCAGAAGTGAGAGGTTGAAAATATCCGTAAAAAGACCAGCCAGTTGGTCCGCACAGGTTTTTTCGAACACGACCAGTTCGAATTGGAGTTGGAGTTCGAGATAGTTCGAGTTCGAGTTCGAGTTAGAGTTCGAGGTCGAGATGGAGTTCGAGATAGAGTTCGAGTTCGAGTTCGAGTTCGAGTTCGAGTTCGATTTCGAGATAGAGTTCGAGTTCGAGTTGAATGAATGAATGAATACGAGTGCGAGAGAGAGAGAGAGAGAGAGATAGATATATAGATAGAGAGAGAGAGAGAGAGAGAGAGAGAGAGAGAGAGAGAGAGAGAGAGAGAGAGAGAGAGAGAGAGATAACGAGTTCGAGACTGTTGATTTGTAGTCATTATAATAACAGTGGCCTTACACCATGTCAGGTTATATAGAGTTTATTGGTTACAAGCACTACAACTTCTCACTTAGGAGTTCAATTTAAGACTAACGGAATGCAGCAGACCGCGACGCTAACAAGCTAGTGGACGTAACTACAAATGCAAGACATAGTATGAGCCACGAATCTACACCCCCCTCTTAAAGAATCAATAACGCTGTATATCCATAACTAATCAAAGCAAAGCAAATATCACGACCGATGACAGACTGGTGGAAAGTGAAACATAGTCCGGATACATCACGACCGGCCTGCAAACATGACCGGGACGTGTACGATAGAGGCCTTCTTCATTTTTTTTCTCTGGGAAAGAGCAGGCGATGTCACCGCCGTGGGGGAGTAGACAAACGTCCCTGGAGTCGAAGCAGGAGAATGTGGCGCAGGCGAAGATGGAACAGACAGAGGAACTGTCGCAGGCATGGATTGTTGTGCTGGCAAGAGCATGCGGGGGTCACTAGATGCAGATTGAAATGAACTTGTACGATCCGGATAATATGGAGGAGGGTTTGACTCGTTCACAGGCAGAAGATGTTGCGTCGGTAGGTGCCGCCATCGGCTCTAACAATGTACCAGCGTGGCTCCGAAGCGGGACCAGACACCACCCCAACACATCCGCAATAACCAACCTGAGCTCCCGGTGGCTCAGCACTTCAACTCCCCCTCCCATTCCGTATCTGACCTCTCTGTCCTGGGTCTCCTCCATGGCCACAGCGAGCAACACCGTAAATTGGAGGAAATGCACCTCATATTTCGCTTGGGCAGTCTACATCCTGGGGGCTTGTACATTGAATTCTCCCAATTCTGCTAGCCCTTGCTGTCCCCTCCCCTTCATCAGCCCTCTGGTTGTCTCCTGCCCTCCCCCAGCCCTCGGGCTACTCCTCCGCCTTTTTCCTTTATTCCTTTCTTCCCCCCACCCCCTATCAGTCTGAAGAAGGGTTTCGGCCCGAAACGTTGCCTATTTCCTTCGCTCCATAGATGCTGCTGCACCCGCTGAGTTTCTCCAGCATTTTTGTGTACCTACGATCATGGCCTTTGTCAGTCTGTAAGTGGACCACCTGTCCTTTGGTCAATGGTGGTGGTGGCTTACTCGTCTTGCCGAACCATATCTTTTGAACGTCACGCTTCTGTTGCAATCTGGATTGAATCTCCTTTGGCGGAAACACATGTGGGGTTAATGTTTGTTCCGCTACGGGTAGCGTGGCGGAGGAGAGAGAAGAGGGGAGAGAGAGGAGGAGAGAGAATGGAGAAAGAGAAGGGAGCGAGAGAGAAGAGAGAGAGGGAAAAGGGGAGAGAGAAGGGGGAGACGGGAGCGTGGGGTTCATTTTCCCACACAAGCCATAGGTGACTGGGAAATCTGAACCCAAGCACCAAGTTGAAAGCGGCCGAATGTGTGCATTCCTCGGAACAGCCGCCATTCTCCCTCGGCCACCCTCCGTGGGCTGCGGGTCGGGTGGAGCGGAGGTTTGGGACAATGTTCATGCCTTCACAGTGATATGATGGACGCGGGGGTCTGGACAAATCGCTGACAAGTCCGTTATTGGACTTTTCTGTTGAGCGGCAGTCGGTCCTTAGGCTTGTTGGCGACGCCGCCTTTCGGGTAGGTGGCGTTTTGACAGAACGTCCATTCGGTAAGTTTGCTTTACGGCGTCGCAGCTTTTCGGCTCGTTGACTTTTAGGTGACGCGCCCTTTGGGTTAGTTTGCACTTAGGCATCCCGTCATTTCGGTTTGTAGGCGTTTCGTCTTCGGACTCTTTCGGTTTATTGGCGGTTCGGCCTCGTTTCCATTCGGTTCTTTGGCTTCGACTTCTTTGCTTCGGCTTCTTGTCTGTCGGCGCCACGTCTGGGTATCATCCGGCCAGCCGTCCTTAATGACAGAAGTTAGCGACCGTAAGGGTCTTGTCGCTGGCAGTCTGGGCAACCAGGTCCTCCATCCAAGATGAAGGGATGAACGATACAGTCATCACGATAGTCATCATCCTGCGAGGGCAGATCCTCGCAGGTCAACCGAGATGCATGTGAACGAGTGTCCGCCAGGTGCATATCCATTCCACGTTTGTAGGTCAGGACGATGTCATATTTTTGAAGTTGTAGTAACATCCGTTGTGGGCACGCTGGAGAGTTATGAATAGGTTTATTGAAAATGCTGATAAGAGGTTGATGGTCGGTTTTAATTGTAATAGTGCGACCAACGATGAAATCGTTGAACATTTTGCAGGCGAACACAACGGCAAACAGCTCTTTTTCGATTTGGGTGAATCGTTGTTCTGTGTCAGACATGGTTCGCGAGGCCTAGGCGACAGGTTTATTGCCATGGCCATCATTCTGAAGGTATGCAGCGCGTAGCCCATGTTGTGAGGAGGCACATGGCACATGGCAGTAATAGGCAGTCTAGGATCAAAGTACGCTAGAGTAGGGGTGGCCGACATCTGCCGTTTAAGAATGTCAAATGCTGTCTATTGTTGCTCATGCCAGGTCTAAGCAGATTCGTTGTGTGTGAGATGGCGCAATGGGGCTGATATTTCGCTGAAATCTGGAATGAATTTGCTCAAATAGTTAGCCATGCCAAGGGACCTCTGTAAACTGAGCACATCTGTGGGTGCTGGAAGCTCATTAATTGCACTGGTTTTCGCTGGATCCGTTTTTAGGCCGTCTTTGGTAAATATATGGGCTAAGTATTTTACCTCATTCACTCTGAATTTGCATTTTGTAGGATTTAGCGAGATGGATGGCCTCTGCACGCCTCAATACTTTTGTCAGATTGGCATCGTGCTCCTTGATCGTTTTCCCGGCAATGAGGATATCGTCCACTACGATGGAGCATGGGTATCCTACAAACAATTGTGCCATGGATTGTTGAAATACTTCACTGGCAGAACTTATACCAAAAGGCATCCTCAGAAATTTATGACGTCCGAACGGAGTACTGAAAGTTGTCAACTTGGAGGAGTTATGTTCCAGTGGAATCTGCCAGAATGAGCTCTTGGCATCTTGCACTGTGAATACAGTTGCTTCAGCCATCTGCGCCGCAATCTCGTCCACAGAGCACATAGGATTGTAGCGGCCTGAACGAGGTCAGTAAAAGGCCAGACGCCAGCCGGGTTCAATTAGCAGACTTTAATGTTTTACCACGAGAGCACCCCACACACACACCTCGAGAGCACTAAATCCAGGGTCGACTGGAAATCCCGTGGCAGACCAGTCCACTGTCCTTCACTCGGCGAGGGGAATGATCCAAGGAGTGGCTTACCCCCCAGGGACCGCCACATGACCCCCCCCCCCAAGTACCCGAGACACGAAACGGACAGGAGGCCGTACACGGCGGCCAGCGCGGGTACACACCATGCCCTGCCCCGGAACAGGCAACTGACCAACAGGTGCATGGGACCGAGTTACCAGTGGAGGTACCCTAGACAGAGGCCGCCCTCGCTTACGAGGCCGCGCTACCAACACCGGCTGATCGATATCAATATGTGCTGGCTTCAACCGCGCAACTGAAACAGTCTCATGCCGACCCCCCATGTCCAGGACGAAAGAGGATGAGCCATGTTCCAGTACCCGAAAGGGACCCTCGTACGACCGCTGGAGAGGGGTCCGATGCGCATCCCTGCGCAGAAAAACGAACTGGCAGTCCACCAGGGCAGGCGGAACATGGGGACGGAAAGACCCATGACGAGACGTTGGCACCGGCGCCAACTTGCCCACCGTGTGCCGAAGACGTTGTAGAGCGTCTGAAGGCTGCTCCGCCTGACCACGTGCCGACGGGATGAATTCCCCGGGCACCGTCAACGGAGACCCATATACCAACTCGGCGGAGGAGGAGGCTAAGTCCTCTTTGGGTGCGGTGCGGATCCCCAGCAAAACCCACGGCAGAGCGTCCACCCAGTCCGGATCCTTGAGCCGTGCCTTCAGGGCGTCCTTAAGTTGACGGTGAAACGCGCCGTTTAATTACTGTATTTAGGTCCTTGGGGTTGATACAGATCCGTATCTCATCTCTGTTGTTCTTAGAAGTGACAACAATTGTGGAGACCCAGTCCGAGGGGTCACATGGGAGCAATCACACCCAGAGTCACCATTCTATTAAGTTCACTTTGAACGCGATCCCGCATAGCGTGGGGAATCTTGTGAGCCGGACGAACAACTGGGATTGCCTCAGGGTCAATAGTAATCGTGGATCTAACAGGCAACTTGCCCAGCTTACCATTAAACAAATCCTTGTCTTGTGTTAGAATTTGATGTGTAAAATCATAGTCTGTAGACAGTGGACAGACAGAAGGGCCGAAAGAAACCTAACCCATGTCTAGGCATACATTGGCACCCAGTATGGATGGTACCTTCTCGCGTACCATGTAGAAATCCAGGATGTGATCACGTGAGTTGAGACAGCAACGTAACTCTACTTGGCCGATAGGGTGTAGTCGAAAACCATCAAATCAGACAAGTGATGCAGTTGTATGAGTTAAAGTTTCTGTGTTTTTCAGCATCTGGAAGACAGCCAAAGAGATTACAATGCAGCGCGCCCCCGTCGACCTTGAGATAAAGGGTTCTGCCTTTAATAAGAAATGCAACCTTGGGACCTAGCCGGTTGTGCAATGAATTAGACAAAGCATTTACATCAATCTCTGCACCATAGCCATCTGTTTGTACATCCATGGGAACTAGGTGTGCGAACTGGGAGCTTGAATATTCATTATGGTTTGGCGAGTTGACAGACTGTCTCATTTGAAATCTGTCACTGCGTGAACGACTTCATTTGACGAAATTGTTTCTTTTATTGCAGAATCGACAGTTTTGCATACGCAGGGCACCGGTCCCGAACTGCAATATGTGAACCCCCACAGTTAAAACAATTAGCGATCAATCTTATGTTATTAGCTGGCCCCTGTGACGAGCGAGCAGGAGTTTGATAAGACAAGCTGGCCGCATTAACTTCACGAGCAGCAGAGTGTCCTAAGAGATTGAATGTGAGCATTAGTCAGTTCAGCTATGCGACAGCGGTTTTCAACAGCCGCTAAAGTCAGGTCAACTTCCTGCAGTAATTCAACGCGTAATTCTTCATTCAATATGCCATGCATTAAGCGGTCCCGTACAAGACTATATTGAATCTCTCTGAAATCGCATCGACTAGCGACATGCTTCAGCGCATTAACATGTAGTTCAACAGGTTCTCCTTGTTTTAGACACATTGAAAAATATTATGGCGTTCCATGCTTACATTAATTTGTAACTCACATAATTGTCAGAATTTACGTAGGAGACATTCAGGATCACGGCGAGACTCCGCAGCAATTTGATCACCGTTGGCATCAACTCTAGCCGGTGCATGGTGAAATCTTCTGGCACGACGAGCAGCCTCAGTGCCTGCCAAATGGAGAAGAATTAATGCACGAAGAGCAGGATCAGCAGCAGGAAATGCAGCCGCAACGTAGATTGAAAAATCCTCTTCAAACACACGCATCGCTCTGCAAGATCTGCATCGAATACCGAGATCCCTGGATTCCTGAGAGCAGAAGCCATTATCCACAGTAAAAAAATAGACATTTAGACAGGTACATGGATAGGGCATGTTTAAAGGTATATTTACAGGTGCCCTCCCCTTATCCGCATGGGCAGGTGCCCTCCCTTAAATCCAAGCGGTAGATTTGCTGCCTCACAGCGCCGGATACAGACCAAGGGCGGGGTCTGTACAGAGTTTGCACTTTCTCCCCGCGACCAGCCTCGGGCCAGCACGGTGCCTCCAACTCTCCCCCTCCCCTCTCTCTCCCTATCCAGGCGATATAGATTCAAGGGAAGGGGAAATATTTAATAGGGACCTGAGGGGTAACTTTTCCACACAGAGGGTGGTGGGTTGTATGGAACATCTGCCGGAAGATGTAGTTGAGGCAGGGATTATCACAACGTTTGGACAGGTACAGGGATAGGACAGGTTTGGAGGGATATGGGCCAAACGCGGGCAGGTGGAAGAAGTGTAGATGGGGCATGTTGGCAGTCTGGGCAAGTTGACCGAAGGACCTGTTTCCATGTTGTGTTACATCCCCACCCCTCTCCCCCCCTCTCCGTCACTTTCTCGGACCCCATCACTCTCCCCTCACACTCTTCCCCCTCTCACTCTTTCTCTCTCCCTGTCTCTCCCTCCCTCCCCCTTTCTCTCTCTCTCTCCCATCCATCTCTCTCCCTCCCCGTTTCTCTCTCTGTTCCTCACCCCGTCGCCCTCTCCCCGCCTCTCTCTACCCGCCTCTCTCTCCCCGCCTCTCTCTCCCCGCCTCTCTCTACTTTTCCCTCACTCTCCCTTCCTCTGTCACTCTCTCTCCCTCCGTCCCTCCCCGTCTCTCTCCCTCTGCCCCCGAGATCCTCCCCACAGTCGCTGACCCCTCCCACATGCAGCCCCACCACCCATTTCCCACCCCATCACACACCTTCTGCATGTCATCATGTCGATGTCAAAGTGAGAGAGGTGCTCGGCCAGTCCGGAACCAATACCATCTCGTCCTCTCCGTACGTGTACACCTCCAGACGGGGGGGGGGGGGTGAGACGGGGGTGTCAGACACTCCCTCCCTCCAGTTGTGGCCGAGACGGGGAGCGGGAGTGACGAGGAGAAGGAGCGGAGGGGAGGGGAGGATGAGAAAGAGAGAGACAGGGAGGTGGATGAGAGAGATGCGGCAGAGAAAGAGAGAGGAGAGGGGGAGAGACGGGGCGGAGAGAGAGGAGACGGGGAGAGACACGTGGAGGGAGAGAGAGATGGTGAGGGAGGGATAGAGAGACATGGGGAGGGGGAGAGAGAGAAAGTAAGAGAGTGACGGGGAGGTGAGGGAGAGACGGGGATGGGAGGGAGAGTGAGTCGGGGAGGGAGAGAGATAGAGACGGGTAGGGAAGGAGAAAGAGTAGGGTAGAGAAGGAAGAGAGAAGAACGAGGTCAATGAAACAACGTTAAAAGTCATTTGGCCAGATACATTTGGCCAGACATTTTGACACGTACATGGATAGGACAGGTTTAAAGGTATAATTACAGGTGCCCTCCCCTACTTCTCTCATTTACAGGTGCCCTCCCTTAAATCTATGTGGTAGTTGCTGCCTCACAGCGCCAGAGACCCGATGGGGAGAGAGATGGGGGAGATGTGGTGAAGAGGGGGGAGATGAGAGAGAGAGAGAGAGAGAGAGAGAGAGAGAGAGAGAGAGAGAGAGAGAGAGAGAGAGAGAGAGAGAGAGAGGGGGGGGGGATGGGAGGGAGAGAGAGAAGAGAGAGAGAGAGAGAGAGAGAGAGAGAGGAGAGAGAGAGAGAGAGAGAGAGAGAGAGAGAGAGAGACGGGAAGGGACTGTGTGGGGAGGGAGAGAGGTGGGCTGACGTCTGCAGAGGGGCCTCGACCCGAAACGACCCATATTTCTCTCCAAAGCTGCTGCCTGTCCCGTTGAGTTGTTCCACCATTTTGATTAACTATGTTAAGCCAAGTTTTGTCGTGGCCAGGTTAAGAAATTTTCTCTCTCCCTATCCAGAGGATATAGATTCAAGGGGAAGGGTAAACGATTTAATAGGAACCCGAGGGGGTAAATTTTCCACACAGAGGGTGGTGGGTTGTATGGATCAGCTGCCGGAAGATGTAGTTGAGGTAGGGATTTCACAACGTCTGGACAGGTACAGGGACAGGACAGGTTTAGAGGGATATGGGCCAAACGCGGGCAGGTGGAATAAGTGTAGATGTTGGTCAGTCTGGGCAAGTTGACCGAAGGACCTGTTTCCATGTTGTGTTAGATCTACACCCCTCTCCCCTTCCTCCGTCACCCTCTCGACCTCCCCATCACTCTCCCCTCGCCGTCTTCCCCCTCCCCGGTCCTCCCTCTCCCCGTCTCTCACTCACTCTCCCCGTCTCTCCCTCCCTCCCCCTTCTCTCTCACTCCTCTCTCTCTCTCTCTCTCTCTCTCTCTCTCTCTCTCTCTCTCTCTCTCTCTCTCTCTCTCTCTTTCTCTCTCTCTCTCTCTCTCTCGCTCTCTCTCTCTTTCTCTCTCTCTCTCTCTCTCTCGCTCCGCTGTCTCTCCCCATCTCTCTCTCCCTCTCCCGTTTCTCTCTCTCGCTCTACTCGCCTCTCCCCAGTCACGCCCTCGCCCTCCCCTCTCTCGCTCTCCCCATCCCGATCTGTCTCTTTCTCCCTCTTCCGGTCTCTCTCTCTCCGTCTCTCGATTCCCCCTCTCTCTCTTCAATCCTTCTATCCCTCCGATCCATCTCTCTCGTCTCTCCTTCCCTCTCTCTTCGTCCATCTCCCCATCTCTCTCCCTCTCCCCACCGAGACCCTCCCCACAGTCGGTGGCCCCTCCCACATGTAGCCCCACCACTCATTTCCCACCCCCATCACACACACACCTTCTGCATGTTCATCATGTCGATGCCAAAGAGAGAGGTGCTCAGGCACTGCGAGAGAGAGAAAGAGAGAGAGAGTGAGAGTGGAGGGGAGAAGAGAGAGGTGGCAGAGGGAGAGAGAGAGGAGAGGGAGAGAGGCGGTGAGGGGAGGGAGAGGGAGACGGGAAGGCAGAGCGAGAGAGAGACGGAGAGAGACACAATAGACAATAGACAAAAGGAGCAGGAGTAGGCCATTTGGCCCTTCGAGCCAGCACCGCCATTCAATGTGATCATGGCTGATCATCCCAAATCAGTACCCCGTTCCCGCCTTCTCCCCATATCCCCTGACCGCTATTTTAAGGCCCAAATCTAGCTCTCTCATGAAAGCATCCAGAGAATCTGCCTCCACCGCCCTCTGAGGCAGAGAATTACACACTCACCACTCTGTGAGAAAAGTTTCATCGTTTCTGTTCTAAATGGCTTACTCCTTATTATTCCGTGGAGGGAGAGAGACAGATAGAGGGAGAGAGAGAGATAGAGGGAGAGAGATAGAGGGTGAGGGGGATAGAGAGCGACGGGGAGGGGAGAGGGAGAGAGACTGTATGAGTGACGGGGTGGCGAAGGAGAGAGAGGGGAGGGAGGGAGAGAGAGAGTCGGGCAGGGGAAGGGATACAGATAGGTAGGGGAATGCACAAGTGACGAAGGGGTGGGTGAGAGCTGGAGACGAAGAGAGAACGAGGAGGGCCATCATGAAACAACATTTAAGTGTCATTTGGCCAGATACATTTAGCCAGACATTTAGGTACATGGATAGGACAGGTTTAAAGGTATAATTACAGGTGCCCTCCCCTAATTCCATCATTTACAGGTGCACTCCCTTAAATCCGTGGCAGATTTGCCATGCCCGATGGGGAGAGAGATGGGGAGAGAGGGGGTAGGGTGGGGAAGATAGTGGAGATATATATATATATATATATATATATATAGAGAGAGAGAGAGAGAGAGAGAGAGAGAGAGAGAGAGAGAGAGAGAGAGAAAGAGAGAGAGAGAGAGAGAGAGAGAGAGAGAGAGAGAGAGAGAGAGAGAGAGAGTGAGAGAGAAGGGGGAGGGAGGGAGAGATGGGGAGAGTGAGTGAGAGACGGGGAGAGGGAGGAAGGACCGGGGAGGGGGAAGAGGGCGAGGGGAGAGTGAGGGAGAGAGGGAGAGAGTAGAAGGCCTGGGAGAGGGAGTGAGCGAGACGGGGAGTGGACGAAGTGAGAGATGAGGTCTCGTGTGAAGAACTCTCTCGGCCCGAATCATGTCGCAATCATTCTCCCCAGAGATGCTGCATGTCACGGACAGGTTAAGAAACTGTGCTCAACATATGATGAGCGTTTATCGGCACTGGGCCTGTACTCACTGGAGTTTAGAATAATGAGGGGGGACCTCATTGAAACAACGTTTAAGAGACATTTCGACAGGAACATGGACCCGTTCGATCCTCACCACGGGCGCAGTCTGTGCAGAGTTTGTACTTTCTCCCCGCGACCTGCATCGGGCCGGCACGGTGCCTCCCACTCTCCACCCTCTCCCCCCTCCGTCACTCGCTCGACCTCCCCATCATTCTCCCCCTCCCCTCTTCCCCCTCCCCATCTCACCCCTCTCCCCGTCTCTCACTCCCTCCCCCATCTCTCTCCCTCTCCTCTCTTCCCGTCTCACTCTCTCTCCCCATCTGTCTCTCTCCCTCTCCCGGTTTCTCCCTCTGTCTTCCTCAACTCGCCTCTCCCTCTCCCGCGTCTTTATCCCCGTCTCTCCCTACCTCTCGCCGTCTCTCGCTTGCCCCATCCACGCCTCTCTCCATCTCCCTCCCCATCTCTCTCTACTTACACCTCTCTCTCCCGTCTGTCCATCCCTCCCTCCGTCTCCATCTCTAGACCCTGCTCTCTCTGCCCCCCCCCTCCCCCCGTCTCTCTGTACCTCCCTCCCTGCACCCTCTCTCTCTCCCCGTCACTTTCTCTCTCCGACTTTTTCCGTCAGACACTCCCTCCTTCCTGCTGTGACAAACGCCGAGACAGAGCGAGAGTGAGTTACGGGAGAGGGAGAGACAGACTGGGAGAGAAGAGAGAGAAAGAGAGTGAGGGGAGGGAGGAGAGAGTGACACGGAGAATATGAGAGATAGAGAGGAGAAGGAGATGGAGAGGGGAGAGGAGGGAGGGAGAGAGACGGGAAGAGAGAGAGGGACGGAGAGAGAGGGACGGAGAGAGAAGACACGTGGAGGTAGAGAGAGATAGATGGTGAGGGAGGGAAAGTGAGAGACGGGGAGGGGAGAGAGAGAGGAAAAGTATGAGAGTGACGGGGAGGCGAGGGAGAGAGAGGGGTGAGAAGTGGCGAGGGGGAGGGGAGGGAGAGAGAGTCCGGGAGGGAGAGAGATAGAGACGGGTAGGTGAGGGAGAGAGAGCCGGGGATGGAGGAGAGGGAGAGAGAGAGAGAGAGAGAGAGAGAGAGAGAGAGAGAGGAGAGAGAGAGAGAGAGAGAGAGAGAGAGAGAGAGAGAGAGAGAGAGAGAGAGAGTGGGAGAGAAAGATAAAGAGGAGAAAAGCCGGGGTGGAGAGAGAAGGATTGGGAGTGGAGGAGAGAGAGAGAGGGAGAGAGTAGAAGGCCTGGGAGAGGGAGAGGGCGAGACGGG
>JAXLNO010000385.1:1160079-1198919 GCA_038087875.1 Malacoraja senta | reverse complement strand
ACTCGATCTCGAACACGATCTCGAACTCGTACTCGAACTCGAAGTCGAACAAAATCTCCGTCTCAACTCTTTCACTCCCTCCCATCCCCTCCAATCCTCTCTCTCTCTCTCTCTCTCTCTCTCTCTCTCTCTCTCTCTCTCTTTTTTTTCCCTCCCCGTCTCTCTCACCCCCTCCCGTCTGTCTCTCTCTCCTCGTCACTCACTCTCGCTCTGCGTCTCGGCGTTTGAGCGGAGGGGGGAGAGGGTTGTGGAAATAATCAATGAGGTCCCTCCTCGTTCTTCTGAACTTCAGTGAGTACAGGCCCTGTGCCGACAAACGCTCATCATATGTTGAGCACAGTTTATTAACCTGGGCACGACATCACTTGGATTAACATAGACAAACACAATTCTGCCGGAACTCAGCGGGAGATGCAGCATTTCTGAGGAGAATGAATGGGACATGATTCGGGTCGAGACCGTTCTTCAGACGAGATCCCATCTCTCAATTCCTCCACTCCCCGTCTCGCTCTCTCCCTCTCTCAGGCCTTCTACTCTCTCCCTCTCTCTCTCCTCCCCTCCCAATCCTTCTTTCTCCACCCCCGTTTTGCTCTCTCTCTCTCTCTTTCTCTCCCACTCTCTCTCTCTCTCTCTCTCTCTCTCTCTCTCTCTCTCTCTCTCTCTCTCTCTCTCTCTCTCTCTCTCTCTCTCTCTCGCTCCCTCTATCTCCGTTCTCCACTATCTCCCCCACTCTCCCCCTCTCTCCCCATCTCTCTCCCCACCGGGTCTGACGCTGTGAGAGCAACGGTTTTAGGGGAGGGCACCTGTAAGTATACCCTTAAACCTGTCCTATCCATGTTCCTGTCTAAATGTCTGGCCAAATGTCTCTGGCCAAATTACTTTAACGTTGTATCAATGAGGTCCACTCGTTCTTCTCCGGAGGGAGAGACAGGGAGAAAGAAAGGAGAAAGAAGGGGGGAACGGACAAAGAGAGTGGAGTGACTGGATGGAAGAGAGAGCAACGCGGAGGGAGAGAGACTGTGTAAGAGGGAGAGGGGCAGCTGGTCAAGACTCACGTGTGTTTCATTGTCAAATATCAGTGACACAATAATGACATCCCAACTAGCAGCAGCACCAAACAGTATGTAAACATAGAGGGGAGGAAGAGGAGGGAGGGAGAGAGTGAGGGAGGAGGGGGAGTCAGGGGAGTGGGTGGGACGTTGGGGTCCGTGTCCCTGTCTCCCTCACCCCTCCATTTCTCCCCCTTCCCGTCTCTCTCCCCCGTCTCCGTCACTCTCTCTTTCCCCTCCCCGTCTCTTTCTCTCTCTGGTCACCTACCCGTCGTATCTCTCTCTCTCTTCCCCTCCCCGTCCTCTCTCCTCCCCGTATCTCTCTATCTCGTCTACGCCACCCCCCATCACTCTCTCCCTCCCCTCCCCATCTCTCTCTCCTCCCTATCTCACTCTCGCTCCCTCCCCATCTCTCTCTCTTTTTCGCTCCCCGTCGCTCTCCCACCGTCCTGGTCCTCTCTTTCCCTCCCCGTCTCTATCTCTCACCCTCCCCTCCCCATCTCTCTCTCGCCTCCCCGACACTTTCTTACTTTTATTCTCTCTCTCACCCTCCCCGTCTCCCTCTTTCCCTCCCTCACCATCTCTCTCTCTCCCCGTCTCTCTCTCCCCGTCTCTCTCCCTCCCTCCCCTCCCCATCTCTCCCTCTCCCCTCTCTTTCACTCTCTTTCTCAGTGTGTCCCTCTCTCTCGTCTCCTCTCTGTCTCTCCCTCTCCTCTCCCCTTCTCATCTCTTTCGCTCCCTCCTCCCCCCTCCCATCCTCTTTTCTCTCTCTCTTTCCCTCCCCGCCTCTCCCCCCCCCCCACTCCCCGTCTGTCTACCCCTCTCCTCGTCACTCACTCTCGCTCTGCGTCTCGGCGTTTGTCGCAGCAGGAAAGAGGGAGTGTCTGACAGAAAAAGTCAGAGAGAGAAAGTGACGGGAGAAAGAGAGAGAGAGAAGGATCTAGAGATGGAGACGGGGGATGGAAAGAGAGACGGGACAGTGAGAGTGGGAAGTAGAGACAGGGTGAGAGACTGGGAGAGGGAGGGAGAGACGGGGAAGAGAGGAGAGATGGGGAGGAGGGAGAGACGGGGAGAGAGAGAGTGAGAGACGGGGAGAGGGAGGGAGGGACGGGGAGGGGGAGAATTATGGGGAGATCGAGAGAGAGCCAGAGGGCGGAGAGGGTTGTGGAAAATAATACAACGGAAACAGGTCCTTCGGTCAACTTGTCCAGACTGACCAACATGCTCCTTTTACACTTATCCCACTTGCCCGCGTTTGGCCCATATCCCTCCAAACCTGTGCTATCCATTTACCTGCCCAAACGTCGTGATAATCCCTGCCTCAAGAACATCTTCCGGCAGCTGTTCCATAAAACCCACCACCCTCTGTGTCGAAAAGTTACCCCCTCAGGTTCCTATTCAATCTTTTCCCCATCACCTTGAATCTATATCCTATGGCTAGGGAGAGGGCGTGGGAGGCACCGTGCCGGCCCGGGGCAGATCGCGGGGAGAAAGTGCAAACTCTGCACAGACAGCGCCCGTGGTCAGGATCGAACTCGGGTCTCTGGCGCTGTGAAGCAGCAACTTGGATATATGGGAGGGCACCTGTAAATGAGAGAATTAGGAGAGGGCACCTGGATATATACCTTTAAACCTATCTTATCCATGTACCTGTCCAAATGTCACTTAAACGTTGTTTCAATGAGGTCCCCACTCGTTCTTCTGAACTTCAGTGAGTACAGGCCCAGTGCCGACAAACGCTCATCATATGTTGAGCACAGTTTATTAACCTGGGCACGACATCACTTCGATTAACATAGACAAACACAATTCTGGCGGAACAGCGGGACATGCAGCATTTCTGGGGAGAATGAATGGGACATGATTTGGGTCGAGACCGTTCTTCAGACGAGATCCTATCTCTCACTTCCTCGAATCCCGTCTTGCTCTCTCAGTCTCCCAGGCCTTCTACTCTCTCCCTGTCTCTCTCTCCTCCCTCCCCATCCTCTCTCCACCCCCGTCTCCCTCTCTCTCTCTCTCTCTCTCTCTCTCTCTCTCTCTCTCTCTCTCTCTCTCCCCTCTCTCTCTCTCTCTCTCTCTCGCTCTCTCTCTCTCTCTCTCTCTCTCTCGCTCTCTCTCTCTCTCTCGCTCTCTCTCGCTCCCTCTGTCTCCTTTCTCCACTATCTCCCCCACTCTACATCCTCTCTCCCCATCTCTCTCCCCATCGGGTCTCTGGCGCTGTGAGAGCAACTCTACCACTCGGATTTAGGGGAGGGCACCTGTAAGTATACCGTTAAACCTGTCCTATCCTTGTACCTGTCTAAATGTCTGGCCAAATGTCTCTGGCCAAATGACTTAAACGTTGTATCAATGAGGTCCAATGAGGGAGAAAGAAAGATGAAAGAAGGGGAGAACGGAAAAAGTGAGTGGAGTGACTGGATGGAAGAGAGAGCAACGCGGAGGGAGAGAGACTGTGTAAGAGGGAGAGGGGCAGCGGGTCAAGACTCACGTGTGCTTCATTGTCAAATATCCCAGACACAACAATGACATCCAAACCAGCAGCAGCACCAAACAGTATGTATACATAGAGGGGAGGAAGTGGAGGGAGGGAGAGAGGAGGGAGGAGGGGAAGGCAGGGGAGTGGGTGGGACGTTGGGGTCCGTGTCCTTGTCTCCCTCGCCCCTCCATTTCTCCCCCTTCCCGTCTCTCTCCCCCGTCTCCCTCACTCTCTCTTTCCCCTCCCCGTCTCTTTCTCTCTCTGGTCACCTACCCGTCGCATCTCTCTCTCTCTTCCCCTCCCCGTCCTCTCTCCTCCCCGTATCTCTCTATCTCGTCTACGCCACCCCCCATCACTCTCTCCCTCCCCTCCCCATCTCTCTCTCCTCCCTATCTCACTCTCGCTCCCTCCCCATCTCTCTCTCTTTTTCGCTCCCCGTCGCTCTCCCACCGTCCTGGTCCTCTCTTTCCCTCCCCGTCTCTATCTCTCACCCTCCCCTCCCCATCTCTCTCTCGCCTCCCCGACACTCTCTTACTTTTATTCTCTCTCTCACCCTCCCCCTCCCTCTTTCCCTCCCTCACCATCTCTCTCTCTCCCCGTCTCTCTCTCCCCGTCTCTCTCCCTCCCTCCCCTCCCCATCTCTCCCTCTCCCCTCTCTTTCACTCTCTTTCTCAGTGTGTCCCTCTCTCTCGTCTCCTCTCTGTCTCTCCCTCTCCTCTCCCCTTCTCATCTCTTTCGCTCCCTCCTCCCCCCTCCCATCCTCTTTCTCTCTCTCTTTCCCTCCCCGCCTCCCCCCCCCCCCACTCCCCGTCTGTCTACCCCTCTCCTCGTCACTCACTCTCGCTCTGCGTCTCGGCGTTTGTCGCAGCAGGAAGGAGGGAGTGTCTGACAGAAAAAGTCAGAGAGAGAAAGTGACGGGAGAAAGAGAGAGAGAGAAGGATCTAGAGATGGAGACGGGGGATGGAAAGAGAGACGGGACAGTGAGAGTGGGAAGTAGAGACAGGGTGAGAGACTGGGAGAGGGAGGGAGAGACGGGGAAGAGAGGAGAGATGGGGAGGAGGGAGAGACGGGGAGAGAGAGAGTGAGAGACGGGGAGAGGGAGGGAGGGACGGGGAGGGGGGGAATTATGGGGAGATCGAGAGAGAGCCAGAGGGCGGAGAGGGTTGTGGAAAATAACACAACGGAAACAGGTCCTTCGGTCAACTTGTCCAGACTGACCAACATGCTCCGTTTACACTTATCCCACTTGCCCGCGTTTGGCCCATATCCCTCCAAACCTGTGCTATCCATTTACCTGCCCAAACGTCGTGATAATCCCTGCCTCAAGAACATCTTCCGGCAGCTGTTCCATAAAACCCCCCACCCTCTGTGTCGAAAGGTTACCCCCTCAGGTTCCTATTCAATCTTTTCCCCATCACCTTGAATCTATATCCTATGGCTAGGGAGAGGGCGTGGGAGGCACCGTGCCGGCCCGGGGCAGATCGCGGGGAGAAAGTGCAAACTCTGCACAGACAGCGCCCGTGGTCAGGATCGAACTCGGGTCTCTGGCGCTGTGAAGCAGCAACTTGGATATATGGGAGGGCACCTGTAAATGAGAGAATTAGGAGAGGGCACCTGGATATATACCTTTAAACCTATCTTATCCATGTACCTGTCCAAATGTCACTTAAACGTTGTTTCAATGAGGTCCCCACTCGTTCTTCTGAACTTCAGTGAGTACAGGCCCAGTGCCGACAAACGCTCATCATATGTTGAGCACAGTTTATTAACCTGGGCACGACATCACTTCGATTAACATAGACAAACACAATTCTGGCGGAACAGCGGGACATGCAGCATTTCTGGGGAGAATGAATGGGACATGATTTGGGTCGAGACCGTTCTTCAGACGAGATCCTATCTCTCACTTCCTCGAATCCCCGTCTTGCTCTCTCAGTCTCCCAGGCCTTCTACTCTCTCCCTCTCTCTCTCTCCTCCCCTCCCCATCCTCTCTCCACCCCGTCTCCCTCTCTCTCTCTCTCTCTCTCTCTCTCTCTCTCTCTCTCTCTCACTCTCTCTCCCCCCCCTCTCTCTCTCTCTCTCTCTCGCTCTCTCTCTCTCTCTCTCTCTCTCTCTCTCTCTCTCTCTCTCTCTCTCGCTCTCTCTCTCTCTCTCTCTCTCTCTCTCTCTCACTCCCTCTGTCTCCTTTCTCCACTATCTCCCCCACTCTACATCCTCTCTCCCCATCTCTCTCCCCATCGGGTCTCTGGCGCTGTGAGAGCAACTCTACCACTCGGATTTAGGGGAGGGCACCTGTAAGTATACCGTTAAACCTGTCCTATCCTTGTACCTGTCTAAATGTCTGGCCAAATGTCTCTGGCCAAATGACTTAAACGTTGTATCAATGAAGTCCAATGAGGGAGAAAGAAAGATGAAAGAAGGGGAGAACGGAAAAAGTGAGTGGAGTGACTGGATGGAAGAGAGAGCAACGCGGAGGGAGAGAGACTGTGTAAGAGGGAGAGGGGCAGCGGGTCAAGACTCACGTGTGCTTCATTGTCAAATATCCCAGACACAACAATGACATCCAAACCAGCAGCAGCACCAAACAGTATGTATACATAGAGGGGAGGAAGTGGAGGGAGGGAGAGGGGGGAGGGAGGAGGGGGAGGCAGGGGAGTGGGTGGGACGTTGGGGTCCGTGTCCTTGTCTCCCTCGTCCCTCCATCTCTCCCCCTTCCTGTCTCTCTCTCCCCTCTCCGTCTCTCTCCCTTCCCTCCCCATTTCGCTCCTTTCCCCGCCCGTCCCCCTCCCTCCTCTCCTGTCTCTCCCACCCCCCCCCCCCCGTTTCCGTCACTCTCTCTCTCCCCTCCCCTTCTATTTCTCTATCTGGTCCCCTACCCGTCGCATCTCCCTATCCTCCCCCTCCCCGTCACCCCATCTCCTCCCTGTATCTCTCTCTCCTCTCCGCCACTCTCCATCTCCCTCTCTCTCTCTCTCTCCTTCCCCGTCACTCTCTCTCTCTCCCTCCATCCCCGGCTCTCTCTCCCTCCCCTACCCGTGTATTTTTCCTTCCCCTACCCGTATCTATCCCTCTCCCACCCGGGCTCTCTCTCTTCCCCCCCTCGCCTCTTCTCACCCCTCTCTCTCCCTCGCCTCTCCGTCACTCTTACATTTCCTCTCTCTCTCCCCCTCCCCGTCTCTCACTTTCCCTCCCTCACCATCTATCTCTCTCTCCCTCCACGTGTCTCTCTCTCCGTCTCTCTCTCTTCCTTCCCGTGTATCTCCCTCCCTCCTCTCCCCTCTCCATCTCCTTCTCCCCTCCCTATCCCTCTCTTTCTCCGTGTGTCACTTTCTCCTCCCACCCCTCACTGTCTCTCTCTCTCCCCTCCCCGTCTCATCTCTTTCGCTCCATCCCCTCCCATCCTCTCTCTCTCTCTCTCTCTTCCCTCCCAGTCGCTCTCACCACCCCCTCCCCGTCTGTCTCTCCCTCGCCCGTCACTCACTCTCGCTCTGTGTCTCGGCGTTTGTCACAGCAGGAAGGAGGGAGTGTCTGGCGGAAAAAGTCGGAGAGAGAAAGTGACGGGGGGAGAGAGAGGGTACAGGGAGGGAGGTACAGAGAGATGGGGGGAGGGGGGAGAGAGAGAAGGGTCTAGAGATGGAGACGGAGGGAGGGATGGAGAGGGGAGAGAGACGGGGAAGCAGAGAGAGATGGGGTGAGAGAGACTGGCAGAGGGAGAGAGGGAGGCGTGGATGGGGCAAGCGAGAGCCGGGGATAGGTAGGGAGAAACGGGGGAGAGAGGCGGGGAGAGGGAGAGGCGAGTTGAGGAAGATAGAGAGAGAAACCGGGAGAGGGAGAGAGGCAGATGGAGAGAGAGAATGAGACGGGAAGACAGGAGAGGGAGAGTGATGGGGAGGGAGGGAGAGATGGGGAGAGAGAGAGTGAGAGACGGGAAGACGGGGGGGGGGGAGATGGGGATGGGGAAGAGGGGGAGAATGATGGGGAGGTCGAGCGAGTGACGGAGGGGGGAGAGGGTGGGGAGTGGGAGGCACCGTGCCAGCCCGATGCAGGTCGCGGGGAGAAAGAGCAAATTCTGCACAGACAGCGCCCGTGGTCAGGATCGAACGGGTCCATGTTCCTGTCGAAATGTCTCTAAAACGTTTCAATGAGGTCCCCCCTCGTTGTTCTAAACTGCAGTGAGTACAGGCCCAGTGCCGATAAACGCTCATCATATGTTGAGTACAGTTTCTTAACCTGTCCATGACATAACTTGGCTTAACATAGACAAACAAAATGCTGGCGTAACGCCGCGTGACATGTAGCATCTCTGGGGAGAATGATTGCGACATGATTCGGGCCGAGAGAGTTCTTCAGACGAGACCTCATCTCTCACTTCGTCCACTCCCCGTCTCGCTCTCTCCCTCTCCCAGACCTTCTACTCTCTCCCTCTCTCTCCCTCTCTCTCCTCTCCCCATCCTTCTCTCTCCACCCGTCTCTCTCTCTCTCTCTCTCTCTCTCTCTCTCTCTCTTCTCTCTCTCTCTCGCACACGTATCGTATTCATTCAACTCGAACTCGAACTATCGCGAACTCTATCTCGAACTCGAACTATCTCGAACTCGAACTCCAACTCCAATATCAAATTGAACTCGAACTCTATCACAAACTCTCTCTCTAACGAACTCGAACTCGAAATCGAACTCGAACACGGATTAGAACTCGAACTCGAACACGTACTCTATCTCGAACTCGAGTTGGAGTTGGACTTACTGGCGGACCATCAAGGCAAATTCCTTGTATGTGAATACTTGGCCAATAAATGTATTTATTAATTCATTCATTCATTAATTCTTTCATTCATTCATTCATTCATTCATTCATTCATTCATCCACTAATTCATTCATTCATTCATTCATTCATTCATTCAACTCGAACTCGAACTCGAACTCGAACTCGAACTCGAACTCTATCTCGAACTCGAACTCGATCTGGAACTCGATCTCGAACTCGATCTCGAACTATATATCGAACTCTCTGTCGAACACAAACTCTATCTCGAACACCATCTCGACCTCGAACTCTATTTCAAAATCGAGTTGGAGTTCGATTTGCGGGCGGAGCACCAAGGCAAATTCCTTGTATGTGAAGACTTGGCCAATAAATTCATTCATTCATTCAACTCGAATTCGAACTCTAACTGTATCTCGAATTCTATCTCGAACTCTCTCTCTCGAACTAGAACTCGATCTCGAACTCGATCTCGAACTCGTCCTCGAAATCGAAGTCGAACTATATCTCGAACTCGAACTCTATCGAACTCCAACTACAATTCCAACTCGAACTTGGACAAACTCTATCACGAACTCGTACTCGAACTCGAACTCGAACTCGAAATCGAACTCCAATTCCAACTCGAACTTGAACTCGAACTATCTCGAACTCTTTCAGGAACTCTATCTCGACCTCGAACACTATCTCGAACTCTAACTCTCTCGAACTATATGTCGAAATCAATCCCCAACTCGAACTCCAACTCTATCTCGAACTCGAATTCGAACGAATTCTATCTCGAACTTTATCTCGAACTCGAACTCGAACTCTCTCTCTCTCTCGAACTCGAACTATCTCGAACTCCTACTCCAACTCCAACTCCAACTCGAAATTGAACTCGAACTCTTTCACGAACTCTATCTCGAAATCGAACTATATCGAACTGGAACTCTTATCTCGAACTCGAACTCTATCACGAACTCTCAATCGAACGCGAACTCGATCTCGAACTCTCTCGAATTCGAACTCTATCTCGAACGCGAACTCTATCTCGAATTATCTCGAACGCGAACTGGATCTCGAACTCGAACTCGAACTCGAACTCTATCTTGAACTTGAACTCGAACTCCTACTGGAACTCGAAATCTATCTCTCTTTAAAACTCGAATTCGAACTAAATATCTCGACCTCGAACTCTATCTCGAACTCGAAATTTAACTCGAACTCGAACACCTACTGGAACTTGAAATCTATCTCGAATTCGATCTCGAACTCGAGTTCGAGTTACGGGCGGAGCACCAAAGCAAATTCGTTGTATGTGAATACACGCTCAATAAACGTATTCATTCATTCATTCATTCATTTAACTCGAACTCGAGCTCGAACTTAAACTCGAACTCGAACTCGAACTCGAATTCGTACTCTAACGCGAACTCGATCTCAAACTCGAGTTCGACTGGCGGGCGGAGCACCCAGGCAAATTCCTTGTACGTGAATACTTTGCCAATAAATTCATTCATTCGTTCATTCATTCATTTATTCATTCATTTATTCATTCATTCATTCATTCATTCATTCATTCATTCATTCAACTCGAACTCGAGCTGGAACTCGAACTTAAACTCGAACTCGATCTCGAACTCGATCTCGAACTCGATCTCGATCTCGAACTCGAATTAGAACTCGAACTGTATCGCGAACTACAACTCTATCTCGACATCGAACTATCTCGAACTCGAACTCTATCTCGAACTCGAAAGCTACCTCGACCTCTCTCTCGAACTCGAACTGGATCCAGAACTCGAGTTGGAGTTCGAGTTACGGGCGGAGCACCAAGGCAAATGCCTTGTATGTGAATATTGGCCAATAAACCTATTCATTCATTCATTCATTTAACACGAACTCGAGCTCGAACTTGAACTCGAACCGGAACTCTATCTCGAATTCGAACTATCTCGAACTTGAACTAGAACTCGAACTCTATCTCGAACTCCAACTCCAACTCCAACTCCAACTGCAACTTGAACTCGAACTCGAACTCTATCACGAACTCTATCTCTAACTCCTACTCGAACTCGTACTCTCTAGGATCGCAGAATCGAGTTCCAGTTCGACTTGCGGGCGGAGCACCAAAGCAAATTCCGTGTATGTGAATACATGGCCAATGAACGTATTCATTCATTCATTCATTCATTCATTCATGCATTCGGTCAACTCGAACTCGAACTCTATCTCGAACTCGAACTCTCTCTCGAACTCAAACTCAAAATCTATCCCGAACTCGAACTCGAATTCGATCTCCAACTCGAGTTTGATTTCGACTTACGGGCGGAGCACCGAGGCAAAAACATAGTATGTGAATACTTGGCCAATAAACGTATTCATTCATTCATTCATTTAACTCGAACTCGAGCTCGAACTTGAACTCGAACTCGAACTCGAACTCGAACTCGTACTCTATCTCGAACTCAAACTATCTCGAACTCGAGTTTGAGTTCGACTTGCTGGCGGACCTGCAAGGCAAATCCCTTGTATGTGAATACTTGGCCAATAAATTCATTCATTCATTCATTCATTCATTCATTCATTCATTCATTCATTCATTCATTCATTCATTCATTCGTTCATTCATTCAACTCGAACTCGAATTAGAACTCGAACTGTATCGCGAACTACAACACTATCTCGACATCGACCTCAATCTCGAACTCGAACTCGAATTCGAACGGACTCTATCTCGACCTCGAATTCTATCTCGAACTCGAACTGGATCTAGAACTCGATCTCGAACCATATATAGATCTCTCTGTCGAAAACAGACTCTATCTCGAACACGATCTCGACCTCGAACTCTATTTAAAACTCGAGTTGGAGTTCCACTTGCGGGCGGAGCACCAAGGCGAATTCCTTGTATGTGAAGACTTGGCCAATAAATTCATTCATTCATTCATTCATTCGTTCATTCATTCATTCATTCATTCATTCATTCATTCATTCATTCATTCATTCATTCATTCATTCAATTCTAACTCGAGCTTGAACCTGAACTAGAACTCGAACTCTATCTGGAACTCGAATTCGAACTAACTGTATCTCTCTCTCTATCTCGAACTCTCTCTCTCTCTCGAACTCCAACTCGATCTCGAACACGATCTCGAACTCGTACTCGAACTCGAAGTCGAACAAAATCTCCGTCTCAACTCTTTCACTCCCTCCCATCCCCTCCAATCCTCTCTCTCTCTCTGTCTCTCTCTCTCTCTCTCCCTCTCTTGTTCCCTCCCCGTCTCTCTCACCCCCTCCCGTCTGTCTCTCTCTCCTCGTCACTCACTCTCGCTCTGCGTCTCGGCGTTTGAGCGGAGGGGGGAGAGGGTTGTGGAAATAATCAATGAGGTCCCTCCTCGTTCTTCTGACCTTCAGTGAGTACAGGCCCTGTGCCGACAAACGCTCATCATATGTTGAGCACAGTTTATTAACCTGGGCACGACATCACTTGGATTAACATAGACAAACACAATTCTGCCGGAACTCTGCGGGACATGCAGCATTTCTGAGGAGAATGAATGGGACATGATTCGGGTCGAGACCGTTCTTCAGACGAGATCCCATCTCTCACTTCCTCCACTCCCCGTCTCGCTCTCTCCCTCTCTCAGGCCTTCTACTCTCTCCCTCTCTCTCTCTCCTCCCCTCCCAATCCTTCTTTCTCCACCCCCGTTTTGCTCTCTCTCTCTCTCTTTCTCTCCCAATCTCTCTCTCTCTCTCTCTCTCTCTCTCTCTCTCTCTCTCTCTCTCTCTCTCTCTCTCTCTCTCTCTCTCGCTCCCTATATCTCCTTTCTCCACTATCTCCCCCACTCTCCCCCCTCTCTCCCCATCTCTCTCCCCACCGGGTCTGACGCTGTGAGAGCAACGGTTTTAGGGGAGGGCACCTGTAAGTATACCTTTAAACCTGTCCCATCCATGTTCCTGTCTAAATGTCTGGCCAAATGTCTCTGGCCAAATGACTTTAACGTTGTATCAATGAGGTCCACTCGTTCTTCTCCGGAGGGAGAGACAGGGAGAAAGAAAGGAGAAAGAAGGGGGAACGGAGAAAGAGAGTGGAGTGACTGGATGGAAGAGAGAGCAACGCGGAGGGAGAGAGACTGTGTAAGAGGGAGAGGGGCAGCTGGTCAAGACTCACGTGTGTTTCATTGTCAAATATCAGTGACACAATAATGACATCCCAACTAGCAGCAGCACCAAACAGTATGTAAACATAGAGGGGAGGAAGAGGAGGGAGGGAGAGAGTGAGGGAGGAGGGGGAGTCAGGGGAGTGGGTGGGACGTTGGGGTCCGTGTCCCTGTCTCCCTCGCCCCTCCATTTCTCCCCCTTCCCGTCTCTCTCCCCCGTCTCCGTCACTCTCTCTTTCCCCTCCCCGTCTCTTTCTCTCTCTGGTCACCTACCCGTCGCATCTCTCTCTCTCTTCCCCTCCCCGTCCTCTCTCCTCCCCGTATCTCTCTATCTCGTCTACGCCACCGCCCACCACTCTCTCCCTCCCCTCCCCATCTCTCTCTGCTCCCTATCCCAATCTCGCTCCCTCCCCATCTCTCTCTCTTTTTCGCTCCCCGTCGCTCTCCCACCGTCCTGGTCCTCTCTTTCCCTCCCCGTCTCTATCTCTCACCCTCCCCTCCCCATTTCTCTCTCGCCTCCCCGACCCTCTCTTACTTGTATTCTCTCTCTCACCCTCCCCGTCTCCCTCTTTCCCTCCCTCACCATCTCTCTCTCTCCCCGTCTCTCTCTCCCCGTCTCTCTCCCTCCCTCCCCTCCCCATCTCTCCCTCTCCCCTCTCTTTCACTCTCTTTCTCTGTGTGTCCCTCTCTCTCGTCTCCTCTCTGTCTCTCCCTCTCCTCTCCCCTTCTCATCTCTTTCGCTCCCTCCTCCCCCCTCCCATCCTCTCTCTCTCTCCCTTTCCCTCCCCGCCTCTCCCCCCCCCCACTCCCCGTCTGTCTACCCCTCTCCTCGTCACTCGCTCTCGCTCTGCGTCTCGGCGTTTGTCGCAGCAGGAAGGAGGGAGTGTCTGACAGAAAAAGTCAGAGAGATAAAGTGACGGGAGAAAGAGAGAGAGAGAAGGATCTAGAGATGGAGACGGGGATGGAAAGAGAGACGGGACAGTGAGAGTGGTAAGTAGAGACAGGGTGAGAGACTGGGAGAGGGAGGGAGAGACGGGGAAGAGAGGAGAGATGGGGAGGAGGGAGAGACGGGGAGAGAGAGAGTGAGAGACGGGGAGAGGGAGGGAGGGACGGGGAGGGGGAGAATTATGGGGAGATCGAGAGAGAGCCAGAGGGCGGAGAGGGTTGTGGAAAATAATACAACGGAAACAGGTCCTTCGGTCAACTTGTCCAGACTGACCAACATGCTCCGTTTACACTTATCCCACTTGCCCGCGTTTGGCCCATATCCCTCCAAACCTGTGCTATCCATTTACCTGCCCAAACGTCGTGATAATCCCTGCCTCAAGAACATCTTCCGGCAGCTGTTCCATAAAACCCACCACCCTCTGTGTCGAAAAGTTACCCCCTCAGGTTCCTATTCAATCTTTTCCCCATCACTTTGAATCTATATCCTATGGCTAGGGAGAGGGTGTGGGAGGCACCGTGCCGGCCCGGGGCAGATCGCGGGGAGAAAGTGCAAACTCTGCACAGACAGCGCCCGTGGTCAGGATCGAACTCGGGTCTCTGGCGCTGTGAAGCAGCAACTTGGATATATGGGAGGGCACCTGTAAATGAGAGAATTAGGAGAGGGCACCTGGATATATACCTTTAAACCTATCTTATCCATGTACCTGTCCAAATGTCACAAACGTTGTTTCAATGAGGTCCCCCCTCGTTCTTCTGAACTTCAGTGAGTAGAGGCCCAGTGCCGACAAACGCTCATCATATGTTGAGCACAGTTTATTAACCTGGGCACGACATCACTTCGATTAACATAGACAAACACAATTCTGGCGGAACAGCGGGACATGCAGCATTTCTGGGGAGAATGAATGGGACATGATTTGGGTCGAGACCGTTCTTCAGACGAGATCCTATCTCTCACTTCCTCGAATCCCGTCTTGCTCTCTCAGTCTCCCAGGCCTTCTACTCCCTCCCTCTCTCTCTCTCCTCCCCTCCCCATCCTCTCTCCACCCCCGTCTCCCTCTATCTCTCTCTCTCTCTCTCTCTCTCTCTCTCTCTCCCCCTCTCTCTCTCTCTCTCTCTCGCTCCCTCTGTCTCATTTCTCCACTATCTCCCCCACTCTACATCCTCTCTCCCCATCTCTCTCCCCATCGGGTCTCTGGCGCTGTGAGAGCAACTCTACCACTCGGATTTAGGGGAGGGCACCTGTAAGTATACCGTTAAACCTGTCCTATCCTTGTACCTGTCTAAATGTCTGGCCAAATGTCTCTGGCCAAATGACATAAACGTTGTATCAATGAGGTCCAATGAGGGAGAAAGAAAGATGAAAGAAGGGGAGTACGGAAAAAGTGAGTGGAGTGACTGGATGGAAGAGAGAGCAACGCGGAGGGAGAGAGACTGTGTAAGAGGGAGAGGGGCAGCGGGTCAAGACTCACGTGTGCTTCATTGTCAAATATCCCAGACACAACAATGACATCCAAACCAGCAGCAGCACCAAACAGTATGTATACATAGAGGGGAGGAAGTGGAGGGAGGGAGAGAGGGAGGGAGGAGGGGGAGGCAGGGGAGTGGGTGGGACGTTGGGGTCCGTGTCCTTGTCTCCCTCGTCCCTCCATCTCTCCCCCTTCCTGTCTCTCTCTCCCCTCTCCGTCTCTCTCCCTTCCCTCCCCATTTCGCTCCTTTCCCCGCCCGTCCCCCTCCCTCCTCTCCTGTCTCTCCCACCCCCCCCCCCCCCGTTTCCGTCACTCTCTCTTTCCCCTCCCCTTCTATTTCTCTATCTGGTCCCCTAGCCGTCGCATCTCCCTATCCTCCCCCTCCCCGTCACCCCATCTCCTCCCTGTATCTCTCTCTCCTCTCCGCCACTCTCCATCTCCCTCTCTCTCTCTCTCTCTCTCTCTCCTTCCCCATCACTCTCTATCTCGCCCTCCATCCCCGGCTCTCTCTCCCTCCCCTACCCGTGTATTTTTCCTTCACCTACCCGTCTCTATCCCTCTCCCACCGGGCTCTCTCTCTTCCCCCCCTCGCCTCTTCTCACCCCTCTCTCTCCCTCGCCTCTCCGTCACTCTTACTTTTCCTCTCTCTCTCCCCCTCCCCGTCTCTCACTCTCCCTCCCTCACCATCTATCTCTCTCTCCCTCCACGTGTCTCTCTCTCCGTCTCTCTCTCTCCCTTCCCGTGTATCTCCCTCCCTCCTCTCCCCTCTCCATCTCCTTCTCCCCTCTCTATCCCTCTCTTTCTCCGTGTGTCACTTTCTCCTCCCTCCCCTCACTGTCTCTCTCTCTCCCCTCCCCGTCTCATCTCTTTCGCTCCATCCCCTCCCATCCTCTCTCTCTCTCTCTCTCTTCCCTCCCAGTCGCTCTCACCACCCCCTCCCCGTCTGTCTCTCCCTCTCCCGTCACTCACTCTCGCTCTGTGTCTCGTCGTTTGTCACAGCAGGAAGGAGGGAGTGTCTGGCGGAAAAAGTCAGAGAGAGAAAGTGACGGGGGGAGAGAGAGGGTACAGGGAGGTAGGTACAGAGAGATGGGGGGAGGGGGGAGAGAGAGAAGGGTCTAGAGATGGAGACGGAGGGAGGGATGGAGAGGGGAGAGAGACGGGGGAAGTAGAGAGCGATGGGGTGAGAGAGACTGGCAGAGGGAGAGAGGGAGGCGTGGATGGGGCAAGCGAGAGCCGGGGATAGGTAGGGAGAAACGGGGGAGAGAGGCGGGGAGAGGGAGAGGCGAGTTGAGGAAGATAGAGAGAGGAACCGGGAGAGGGAGAGAGACAGATGGAGAGGGAGAGAGAGACGGGAAGAGAGGAGAGGGAGAGTGATGGGGAGGGAGGGAGAGATGGGGAGAGAGAGAGTGAGAGACGGGAAGAGGGGGGGGAGATGGGGAGGGGGGAGAGGGGGAGAATGATGGGGAGGTCGAGCGAGTGACGGAGGGGGGAGAGGGTGGGGAGTGGGAAGCACCGTGCCGGCCCGATGCAGGTCGCGGGGAGAAAGAGCAAATTCTGCACAGACAGCGCCCGTGGTCAGGATCGAACGGGTCCATGTTCCTGTCGAAATGTCTCTAAAACGTTTCAATGAGGTCCCCCCTCGTTGTTCTAAACTGCAGTGAGTACAGGCCCAGTGCCGATAAACGCTCATCATATGTTGAGTACAGTTTCTTAACCTGTCCATGACATAACTTGGCTTAACATAGACAAACAAAATGCTGGCGTAACGCCGCGTGACATGTAGCATCTCTGGGGAGAATGATTGCGACATGATTCGGGCCGAGAGAGTTCTTCAGACGAGACCTCATCTCTCACTTCGTCCACTCCCCGTCTCGCTCTCTCCCTCTCCCAGACCTTCTACTCTCTCCCTCTCTCTCCCTCTCTCTCCTCTCCCCATCCTTCTCTCTCCACCCGTCTCTCTCTCTCCACCCGTCTCTCTCTCTCTCTCTCTCTCTCTCTCTCTCTCTCTCTCTCTCTCTCTCTCTCTCTCTCTCTCGCACACGTATCGTATTCATTCAACTCGAACTCGAACTATCGCGAACTCTATCTCGAACTCGAACTATCTCGAACTCGAACTCGAATTAGAAATCGAACTCGAACTCGTATTATATCTCGAACTCGAGTTCGTTGGACTTGCGGGCGGAGCACCAAGGCATATTCCTTGTATGTGAATACTTGACCAATAAACGTATTCATTCATTTATTCATTCAATCAACTCGAACTCGAACTCTAATTCGATCTGGAACTCGATCTCGAACTTTATATCGAACTCTCTGTCGAACACGAACTCTATCTCGAACACCATCTCGACCTCGAACTCTATTTCGAATCGAGTTGGAGTTCGATTTGCTGGCGGAGCACCAAGGCAAATTCCTTGTATGAGAATACTTGGCCCATAAATGTATTCATTCATTCATTCATTCATTGAACTCGAACTCTATCTCGAACTCGAACTGACTCGAACTCCAAATCCAATTCGAATTGGTCGTGTTAGAAAAAACCTGTGCGGACCAACTGGCTGGAGTTTTAACGGATATTTTCAACCTCTCACTTCTGAGGTCCGAGGTTCCCACCTGCTTCAAAAGGGCATCAATTTTACCGGTGCCCAAGATGAGTAAGTGACGTGCCTCAATGACTATCGACCAGTGGCACTAACGCCTGTGGTGATGAAGTGCTTTGAGAGGTTGATCATGGTGCAAATCAACTCCTACCTCGACAAAAACCTGGACCCACTGCAGTTCGATTACCGCCACAACAGATCAATGGTGGATGCGATCTTGCTGGCCCTCCACTCCACTCTGGACCACTTGGACAACACAAACTCATATGTCAGTCTGTTATTCATTGATTACAGCTCGGCATTTAATACAATCATCCCCTCCAAGCTGGTTACCAAACTCGCAGAACTGGGTCTCTGCGCATGCCTCGGCAAATGGATCCTCGCCTTCCTCATTCACAGACCACAGTCTGTTCGTATTGGTGGAAATGTGTCAGACTGGATAACAATCAGCCCGGGAACACCTCAAGGCTGCGTGCTCAGCCCCCTGCTGTACTCACTCTATTCTCATGACTGCGTAGCCGGTCATATAGCGAACTCCATCATCAAGTTCGCTGACGACACCACTGTTGTGGGACGTATCACTGATGGGGATGAGTCAGAGTACAGAAGAGAGATCGAGCGACTCTCCATATGGTACCAGCACAATAACTTGGCCCTCAACACCAGCAAAACCGAGGAACTGATTGTGGACTTTAGAAGGAGTAGGATGGGGACCCCGACCAAACTGGTTTTATTCCAAAACGCTACTCATTTTATAATTTGAGAAGACTATTCAATATTATATATACAAATAGAATTCCTAATGCAGATCTAGCAATTATATCGTTAGATGCTGAACAAGCATTTGACCAGGTAGAATGGTCATATTTATTTTCGGTAATGGAAAAATTTCAACTAGGAGAGAAGTACTGCACATGGATTAAACTGTTATACTCCAATCCAACAGCTAGAATATTAACAAACCAAATGTTATCAGCTAAATTTAATCTTTCTAGAGGTTGCAGACAAGGATGCTCATTATCCCCACTATTATTTGCTCTTGCAATTGAACCATTAGCAGAAATCGTTAGAACCCATCCAGGAATACACGGGTACAACAATAGAGATACAAGGAATAAAACTTCCTTATATGCAGATGATGTACTAATATATATCACAAAGTTAGAAATTAGTATTCCAAATCTATTAAATCTAATAACTCAATTTGATCAGTTCTCAGGATATAGAATTAACTGGAATAAAAGTGAAATCATGGCAATAACAAAATTCAATTCAAATACATTGCAACAATCCCCTTTTAAAATAGTTAAAGATAAACTTAAATATTTAGGAATCTATGTAACTAAGACATATACCTCTTTATTTAAACTAAATTTTCCACCCTTACTTAATAAATTACACAATAATATTCAGTACTGGAAAACAATTCCCATTTCAATGCTTGGTAGAATTAATGCTATAAAAATGATCTTCTTACCGCAACTACTGTATCTATTTCAATTAATTCCGATATATATTCCAAAAAACGTTTTCAAAAAAGTCGACTCCATTGGTACAAGCTTTATTTGGGATTATAAGAATCAAAGAATAAGTAAAAAACATCTATGTAAGTCAAAGAGCAACGGAGGTTTGGCTTTGCCAAATTTCTTATTTTATTTTTGGGCAGTCTATATTAAAAACATGAATTTCTGGCTGGAAGAAATGGATCAATATCCAGATTGGTTAAGGATGGAAAACGAAGACTGTTTACCTTTTGAAATTGGTTCGATTATACTTGTTCCCACAAAATTGCATTAAAAAACCTATAAGGAAAACCGTATAATACATAGTGGAATACGAATTTGGAAACAATTAAAAAAAAGCTTTAAAACTGAATAATATACCACTATGTCTTCCCATTGTAAATAATCCTTTATTCAAACCGTCCATATTGGATAGAGGTTTTATACAATGGAAAGATTATGGGATTAAAAAGATTGGACATCTTTATAGGGAAGGCATCTTTCTGTCATTTCAAGAGTTACAACAGAATTATGGACTACACTCAAATAATTTTTTCAGATATCTACAAATTAGAGATTATGTGAAATCTAATACACAAGTATATAGGACTAGGGAACCAGAAATTCTTGATGAATGTTTGAATAAGCATCCTAACACTGAAAAAATAATAGCTTATATCTATAACATCCTCTTAAACAATGAGGTACCACCGATGGAACTATATAGACAAACATGGGAAAATGAGTTAGGTCACTCTATAACGAAAGACATTTGGTACGAAAGTTTACAACATATACATCAATGCCCGTTAAATGCCAGAAATGCTTTAATACAATTTAAAGTCTTACACAGATTACATTATTCCAAAATAAAACTAAATAGAATCTTCCCACATATTTCTCCTATTTGTGATAAATGCCTACATCTGGAGGCCAATTTAACACATACTTTTGCAAATTGTATAAAAATCAAAAAATTCTGGATTGATACTTTTGAAATAATTTCTGAAGTTGTTAATACTAAATTGGATCCAGACTCAAAATTAATAATACTTGGGATATCAGAACAAAGTTTAATACTCACAACAAGTCAAAGAAACTTCCTTGACTACAGTATAATAACTGGGAAAAAATTAATATTAACATTTTGGAAAGGTCCTATAACCCCCACAATGAAAATGTGGATTGTGGAAATGTCGGACTTGTCTTAATGGACATACAAGAACTTTTTGTTAAAATATGGGCTCCATTCATTAACTATTTGAAGGGATAGATGGGCCCAGCACGAAAACCCAACTGAAGCTTGAACTCAGGATTAGATGTAAAATTATCATAACCTACGAATTTATCTCCAATGACGTATTATAAATAACTCATTCCACCTCTTTTTCTTTCTTTTTTCTCGATATTTGTAATGCTTTTTTCTTTCTACCTCTCTTTTTCTATCTATATAAAAAAAAACAGAAGCAGAATTAGTTGACAATTGACAATTTTAATAATGTATGATTGATGTATATGAAAAGTTTTTTTTTCTATTATAATATGTTACTATACTTTATTTGCTTCTAATAAAAATATTAATCAAAAAAAAAGGAGTAGGATGGGGACCCACAGTCCCGTTTATATCAACGGGTCGATGGTTGAAAGGGTCAAGAGCTTCTAATTCCTGGGCGTGCACATCTCTGAAGATCTTTCCTGGTCCGAGAACACTGATGCAATTAATAAGAAAGCACATCAGCGCCTCTACTTCCTGAGAAGATTACGGAGGGTCAGTTTGTCAAGGAGGACGCTCTCGAACGTCTACAGGTGCACAGTAGAGAGCATGCTGACCGGTTGCATCGTGGCTTGGTTCGGTAACTTGAGCGCCCTGCAGAGGAAAAGACTACAAAATGTAATAAACACTGCTCAGTCCATCATCGGCTCTGACCTCCCTTCCATCGAGGGGATCTATCGCAGTCGCTGCCTCAAAAAGGCTGTCAGAATCATCAAGGAACCACACCATCCTGGCCACACACTCATCTCCCTGCTACCTTCAGGTATAAGGTACAGGAGCATGAAGACTGCAATGACCAGGTTCAGGAATAGCTACTTCCCCACAGCCTTTTAAACTTGGCTCGGACAAAACTCCAAACATTAATTGTCCATTATCTGTTATTTGTACTTTTTACGTAGATAATGGTATATGGACACACTGATCTGTTTTGTACTCAAGGCCTACTATGTTCTGTTGTGCTGAAGCAAAGCAAGAATGTCATTGTCCTATCAGCGACACATGACAATAAAGTCTCTTGATTCTTGATTCTTGAACTCAAACTCTATCTCGAACGCGAAATCGTACTCTATCTCGAACACGAACTCTATCTCGAACTCGAGTTTGAGTTCGCCTTGCGGGCGGAGCACCAAGGCAACTTCCCTGTATGTGAGTACTAGGCCAATAAACGTGTTCATTCATTCATTCAATTCGAACTCGAGCTCGAACTTGATCTCGTACTCGAGAAAAACTGTTTATGGAAAGACAGGGTGGGTATAATTTGAGAGGGGAAAATAATTTTTAAAAACACAATATCAGAACAACTCATAAAATTATGTGCATAGTAATCTGTGGGGCGAATTTGTGGAATGGTCTGGAACAGGAGATAAAGCTTAGCACAAACATAATTCAGTTTAAAAAGATGTACAAAAACACTTTTTTTTTTTTTTTTTTTTTTTTTTTTTTTTTAATTTTTATTTATTAGAAGTACATTACATCACAGCCACATACATTAATACTCGTCATTTATATCTTCTTACAATTAATGTACTCCCTTTATTTATTTTTTTACACTAAAGAAAGAAAAGATTGAAAGAGAGAAGAAAGTGAAGGAAAAAGTGCAAGTGTAGAAAAGTGTAGAAAATGTAACAACAAAAAAGGACGAAGACCCTATGAGAGCAAAATTAAAAACAAAAAGAAAAAGAGTTAAGAAATAGGCCCTAAGAAAAGAAAAGAGAAAGAGAAAAAAAGAAAAACAAATGTTTTTTTTTGAGCATCACGTAAATAGGACATACCAACTCTTCAACTATCATCCCCCCTTACCCGACCTCAACTTTTTATTTTTTTAAAGTACTTTTGCACCCTATGTTTGTAATAATTCTATAAATGCAGACCACGTCAGGTGGAAGTGATCTGGTTTACCTGCTAGGAGGAGTCTTATCTCTTCAAGGTGTAGTGTTTCAAACATATTTGAAATCCACATATTTATAGTTGGTATTGGAGCCTTCTTCCAAAATTTTAGAATTAGCTTTTTTCCAGTTATTAACCCATAATCCATTAATTTCTAAAACACTTTTTTTTAAAGGATATTGGGATGAGGATAGGTGATTGTGAGTGGGATATTTGTTATACTGATTGTATCGGGAAGGGTGATTATAGGGTGATGGGTTGTATATATGACTAAGGAATACTGCATTGTATATGAGGGTTGTGGGTTGTATATATGACTGAGAGATACTGTATAGTATATGACGGTTTTTACTTTTCTTTTTTCTTTTTTCTCTCTTTTTTTGTATGGCTTTGTAAATATTTGATTAGTGTATACATGTAAATAATTTGGTGTACATATAGCTGCTGGTGTACATATGGTGTACATATAGCTGCTAAATATGTATAAAATAATTATAAGCAGTTGAATAAGGGGGTGGGAAATAATAAGCTTTGGCTTCTTCCTGCTCCTTTTCGGACACATACGATTTCATTTATGTTTATGACACTTTATAAATATTCTTGTTTTGTTTTTTCGTATGCTGTTTCACACGCTTTTTATTCTTTTATTCTGTTCGAAATAAAGAATTAAGTTAAATTAAAATAAAATAAAGTCTTTCTCGAACTCGAACTCGAACTCGAACTCGAACTCTATCTCGAACTCGAACTCGAACTCGCACTCTATCTCGAACTCGAACTCGCTCTCGAACTTTCTCTCGAACTCGCACTCTATCTCGAACTCGAATTCGAACTCGAACTCGAACTCGAATACGCAGACCAGCAAAGCAAATTCATTGTTTGTGAATACTTGGCCAATAAATGTATTAATTAATTAATTAATTAATTAATTAATTAATTAATTAATTAATTGATTAATTAATTAATCAATCAATCAATCAATCAACCAATCAATCAATTAATTAATTAATTAATTAATTAATTGACTGATCACCCAATTAATTAATTAATTAATTAATTGAGTGATTGATTAATTAATTAATTAATTGAACTCGAGCTCTATCACGAACTCCAACTCTATCGCGACATCAAAATCAATCTCGAACTCGAACTCTATCGCGAACTCGATCTCGAACTCGAACTGTTTCTTGAACTCGAACTATCTCGAACTCGAACTATCTCGAACTCCAACTCCAACTCCAACATCGAATTGAACTCGAACTCTATCACAAACTCTATCTCGAACTCGAGTTGAAGTTCGACTTGCTGGCGGACCATCAAGGCAAATTCTTTGTATGTGAATACTTGACCAATAAATGTATTTATTAATTCAGTCATTCATTAAATATTTCATTCATTCATTCATTCATTCATTCATTCATCCATTCATTCATTCATTCATTCATTCATTCATTCATTCTTCATTCAACTCGAACTCGAACTCGAACTCGAACTCGAACTCGAACTCGAACTCGAACTCGATCTAGAACTCGATCTGGAACTCGATCTCGAACTACATATCGACATCTCTGTCGAACACAAACTCTATCTCGAACACCACCCCGACCTCGAACTCTATTTAAAACTCGAGTTGGAGTTCCACTTGCGGGCGGAGCACCAAGGCGAATTCCTTGTATGTGAAGACTTGGCCAATAAATTCATTCATTCATTCATTCGTTCATTCATTCATTCATTCATTCAGTCAGTCATTCATTCAATGCTAACTCGAGCTCGAACTTGAACTAGAACTCGAACTCTATCTGGAACTCGAATTCGAACTAACTGTATCTCTCTCTATCTCTCTCTCTATCTCTCTCTCTCTCTCGAACTCGATCTCGAACACGATCTCGAACTCGTACTCGAACTCGAAGTCGAACAAAATCTCCGTCTCAACTCTTTCACTCCCTCCCCTCCCCTCCAATCCTCTCTCTCTCCCTCTCTCTTTTTCCCTCCCCGTCTCTCTCACCCCCTCCCGTCTGTCTCTCCCTCTCCTCGTCACTCACTCTCGCTCTGCGTCTCGCCGTTTCTCGCAGCAGGAAGGAGGGAGTGTCTGACAGAAAAAGTCAGAGAGAGAAAGTGACGGGGCAAGAGAGAGAGGGTGCAGGGAGGGAGGTACAGAGAGGAGAGAGAGAGAGAGAAGGGTCTAGAGATGGGGACGGAGGGAGGGATGGAGAGACTGGAGAGAGAGAGGGGCCAAAGATGGAGACGAAGGGAATGAGAGACGGGAGAGTGAGAGGGGGAAGTAGAGAGAGACGGGGAGAGAGAGAGAGACTGAGAGGGAGAGAGAGACATCGATGGGGCGAGCGAGAGAAGAGGAGAGGAAAGGAGAGACGGGGAAGAGAGGAGAGAGAGAGATGAGGGTGGGAGGGAGAGACGGGGAGAGAGCGAGTGAGAAACGGGGAGAGGGAGTGAGAGACGGGGAGGGGGAAGTGGAGGAGGGGAGAATAATGGGGAGATCGAGAGAGTGACGGAGAGGGGAGAGGGTTGTGCAAGTAATACAACAGAAACAGGCCCTTCGGTCAACTTGCTCACACTGACCAAAATGCTCCATTTACACTTATCCCTCCTGCCCGCGTTTGGCCCATATCCCTCCAAACCTGTGCTATCCATGTACCTGTCCAAACGACGTGATAGTCCCTGTCTCAACTACATATTCCGGCAGCTGTTCCATAAAACCCACCACCCTCTGTGTGGAAAAGTTACCCCTCAGATTCCTATTAAATCTTTTCCCCTGTAAATGAGAGAATTAGGGGAGGGCACCTGTATATATCCCTTTAAACCTGTCTTATCCATGTACCTGTCCAAATGTCACTTAAACGTTGATTCAATGAGGTGTCCCCTCGTTCTTCTGAACTTCAGTGAGTACAGGTCCAGTGCGGACAAACGCTCATCATATGTTGAGCACAGTTTATTTAGCATTTCTGGGGAGAATGAATGGGACATGGATCGAGACCGTTCTTCAGACGAGATCCCATCTCTCACTTCCTCCACTCCCCGTCTCGCTCTCTCCTTCTACTCTCTCCCTCTCTCTCTCTCCTCCACTCCCAATCCTTCTCTCTCCACCCCCGTTTCTCTCTCTCTCTCTCTCTCTCTTTCTCTCCCACTCCCTCTCTCTCTCTCTCTCTCTCTCTCTCTCTCTCTCTCTCTCTCTCTCTCTCTCTCTCTCTTTCTCTCTCTCTCTCTCTCTCTCTCATATCTCCTTTCTCCACTATCTCCCCCACTCTACCCCCTCTCTCCCCATCTCTCTCCCCACCGGGTCTCTGGCGCTGTGAGAGCAACGATACCATTCGGATTTAGGGGAGGGCACCTGTAAGTATACGGTTAAACCTGCCCTATCCATGTTCCTGTCTAAATGTCTGGCCAAATGACTTTAACGTTGTATCAATGAGGTCCCCTCGTTCTTCTCCGGAGGGAGAGACAGGGAGTAAGAAAGGAGAAAGAAGGGGTGAACGGAGAAAGAGAGTGGAGTGACTGGATGGAAGAGAGAGCAACGCGGAGGGAGAGAGACTGTGTAAGAGGGAGAGGGGCAGCGGGTCAAGACTCACGTGTGTTACATTGTCAAATATTCCAGACACAATAATGACATCCAAACTAGCAGCAGCACCAAACAGTATGTAAACATAGAGGGGAGGAGGAGGAGGGAGAGAGGGAGGGAGGAGGGGCGGCAGGGGAGTGGGTGGGACGTTGGGGTCCGTGTCCCTGTCTCCCTCGCCCCTCCATCTCTCCCCCTTCCGTCTCTCTCCCCCGTCTCCGTCACTCTCTCTTTCCCCTCCCCGTCTCTTTCTCTCTCTGGTCACCTACCCGTCGCATCTCTCTCTCTCTCTTCCCCTCCCCGTCCGCTCTCCTCCCCGTATCTCTCTATCTCGTCTACGCCACCCCCCATCTCTCTCTCCCTCCCCTCCCCATCTCTCTCTCCTCCCTATCTCACTCTCGCTCCCTCCCCATCTCTCTCTCTTTATCGCTCCCCGTCGCTCTCCCACCGTACTTGTCCGCTCTTTCCCTCCCCGTCTCCATCTCTCTCCCTCCCCCTCCCCACCTCTCTCTCGCCTCCCCGACACTCTCTTACTTTTCCACTCTCTCTCACCCTCCCCGTCTCTCTCTTTCAATCCCTCACCATCTATCTCTCTCTCCCAGTCTTTCTCTCTCCCCGTCTCTCTCTCCCTTCCCGTCTCTCTCACTCCCTCCTCTCCCCATCTCTCCCTCTCCCCTCTCTTTCACTCTCTTTCTCTGTGTGTCCCTCTCTCTCCTCTCCTCACTGTCTCTCCCTCTCCTCTCCCCTTCTCATCTCCTTCGCTCCCTCCTGTCCCCTCCCATCCTCTCTCTCTCTCTCTCTTTCCCTCCCCGTCTCTCACCCCTCCCCGTCTGTCTCTCCCTCTCCTCGTCACTCGCTCTCGCTCTGCGTCTCGGCTTTTCTCGCAGCAGGAAGGAGGGAGTGTCTGACAGAAAAAGTCGGAGAGAGAAAGTGACGGGAGAAAGAGAGAGAGAGAGAAGATGGAGACGGGGGACGGATGGGGAGACGGGAGAGAGAGAGAAGGGGGAGAGATGGAGACGGAGGGAGGAATGGGGAGACGGGAGAGAGAGAGAAGGGGGAGAGATGGAGACGGAGGGATGGAAAGAGAGACGGGACAGTGAGAGGGGTAAGTAGAGACAGGGAGAGAGACTGGGAGAGGGAGGGAGAGACGGGGAAGAGAGGAGAGATGGGGAGGAGGGAGAGACGGGGGAGAGAGAGTGAGAGACGGGGAGAGGGAGGGAGAGACGGGGAGGGGGAGAATGGTGGGGAGATCGAGAGAGTGCCGGAGGGCGGAGAGGTTTGGGGAAAATAATACAACGGAAACAGGTCCTTCGGTCAACTTGTCCAGACTGACCAACATGCTCCGTTTACACTTATCCCACCTGCCCGCGTTTGGCCCACATCCCTCCAAACCTGTGCTATCCATTTACCTGCCCAAACGTCGTGATAATCCCTGCTTCAAGAACATCTTCCGGCAGCTGTTCCATAAAACCCACCACCCTCTGTGTCGAAAAGTTACCCCCTCTGGTTCCTATTCAATCTTTTCCCCTTCACCTTGAATCTATATCCTATGGCTAGGGAGAGGGGGGTGTGAGACACCGTCCCGGCCCGGGGCAGATCGCGGGGAGAAAGTGCAAACTCTGCACAGACAACGCCCGTGGTCAGGATCGAACTCGGGGCTCTGGCGCTGTGAGGCAGCAACTTGGATATATGGAAGGGCACCTGTAAATGAGAGAATTAGGAGAGGGCGCCTGGATGTATACCTTTAAACCTGTCTTATCCATGTACTTGTCCAAATGTCACTTAAACGTTGTTTCAATGAGGTCCCCCCTCGTTCTTCTGAACGTCAGTGAGTACAGACCCAGTGCCGACAAACGCTCATCATATGTTGAACACAGTTTATTAACCTGGGCACAACATAACTTGGATTAACATAGACAAACACAATTCGGGCGGAACTCAGCGGGACATGCAGCATTTCTCGGGAGAA
The DNA here is from genome assembly GCA_038087875.1 of Malacoraja senta. Taxonomy (NCBI): domain Eukaryota; kingdom Metazoa; phylum Chordata; class Chondrichthyes; order Rajiformes; family Rajidae; genus Malacoraja; species Malacoraja senta. The sequence continues at coordinate 1,171,270 of JAXLNO010000385.1, read as the reverse complement.
GGAATCGGACATGATTCGGGTCGAGACCGTTCTTCAGACGAGATCACATCTCTCACTTCCTCCACTGCCCGTCTCGCTCCCACCCTCTCCAGGGCCTTTTACTTTCTCCCTCTCTCTCTCTCCCCTCCCCGTCCACTCCACCCCCGTTTCTCTCTCTCTCTCCCCCTCTCTCTCTCTCTCTCTCTCTCTCTCTCTCTCTCTCTCTCTTTTTTTTTTTTTTTTTTTTTTTTTAACTTTTCAAAAACTTTATTCAACACACTCAATGATACATCACATCAATACATAATCAAAGATACATTATATCAAACCACATCATTATAGTACAACATTACATTCATGATTTATTATACTCTCCACCCCACGTGGTGACCATCGCCCACGGAAGGCCTCCAGAGTCCCCGTGGACACCGCATATTCCCGCTCCAGGGACACCCGTGCACGGACGTACGCCCGGAAGAGGGGCAGGCAGCCAACTCTCGCCTCACCATCGACCGCCCGCTGCCTGGACCCACGAATGGCCATCTTAACCAGGCCCAGGAGCAAACCGACAGGGAGGTCCCAACCCCCCACTTGGCTCTCCCCACACCCTACCTTATGCCCACACACTAGAATCGTGGGACTAAAATGCAACCAGAACTTAAGGAACAACCCCTTCAGATATTGATACAGGGGCAGTAACCTCTCACACTCCATGTATACGTGGAACACGGTTTCTTCCTTGCCACAGAAAATACACGCGGCAGACGAACCCGTGAACCGACTCAAAAGTTTATTGCAAACCACCGCTCCATGCAACAGTCTCCACCCCAGGTCCCCAATGTAAAGGGGAACAACTCCCTCATAGAAGGACCCCCACCAGGGACCCCCCCCCACCATCAGGTGGTAACACCGTCCGCCAAGGTGTGTCAGGCCGGGAAACAAAGGCAAGGAGGTGCAGAATGTGCAGGAACATCCTATACAATGTGCGTCTCTTCGCATCACGAAACGGTATGCTGATCATCTCAGAAAGGCGGCTCAGGTTGTGTGGAGCCGGTTCCCGAGAAATATCCCGGAGCCTTGGCCCGATGAGCAGATCTGACGGAGCAATTGAAAGCTCAGCCAGAACCACTCTAGGCGCTCGCCTCTCCTCGACACCCGCCATGACTGGGCGAGGACCGGCCACTCCCGCATCCGCACCATCCCCCTCCCCTCGTGGAACAACACGCTGGCTGAAAACAACCAAATTCCTCACTCTGATCACATCCCGATAGAAAACAGGCAAACCCCTTAGGGCGGGTCTACGGGAGCCGCGAGACCCCCCCTAGGCAACGACCACGACGAAAAAAATACGTGGCCAGAGCGTGCCATCTGGGGGATTCTCTTCATACATATACCTCCGCAGAGTCCTGAGACGAGAGCCGCCACCTGGGTACGCACGCATACCAAGGACTGACCGCCCTCCTCTAACGGGAGACTCAGGACCGCTGCAGAGACCCAGTGCTTCCTATTTCCCCAGAGAAATCTACCAGCTTCTTCTGAAGAGGCATTTACAAATATGGAAGGTGGACAAGAGTAGCCAGCCGGTACCATAACATGGAGGCCACCAGCTGATTTTGACCAGCACCCTCCCCCGGAAAGAAAGAACTCAAGCAAGCCCGACCAGCGACCAGCGGGCAACCACCTTCGTCTCAACTCCAGCCAATTCGCCGGCCAAGCATCCTCAGTGGGACTCAGGTAAACCCCCAGATAGAGGAGATGGGTTGTGCTCCACACATACCTTGCCATCTCCTCCGGCAGGGAATCCACCTGCCACTGACCCACTAAAAGACCAGAACACTTACTCCAGTTAATCCTTGCAGAAGATGCAGCTGAGAAAATCTCCTGGCAGTCACGCATCCTCCGCAGGTCACCAGGATCAGTGACATAAGAAGTACATCATCTGCATACGCTGAAAGAACCACCTCCAACCCCGGCCCAGGTAGGGCCAGACCTGTCAACCTCCTCCGAAGAAGACACAGGAACGGCTCCACACAGACCGAGTACAACTGACCCGACATGGGGCACCCCTGACGGACCCCCCTCCCAAACTGAAAGGGAGCCAACAATGCACCATTAACCTTCACCAGGCACTCCGCTGCAGCGTACAAAAGCCGGACCCGGGCCACAAAATGCGGTCCAAATCCAAACGCTTGCAACGTCCCGAATAGGTAATCATGCTCTACCCTATCAAAAGCCTTCTCTTGATCAAGAGACAGAAAAGCAGCTGACTGACCAGTACCCTGAACTAGATGAATCAGGTCCCTAACCAGGTGGATGTTATCCTGAATGACCTGCCAGGGACTGTATAGGACTGGTCAGGATGAATCATTTGAGACAGCACAGGGCCCAGGCGATTTGCCATTGCCCGTGCAAATACTTTATATTCTGTACATAGGAGAGATACCGGCCTCCAGTTCTTCAACAAGCGGAGTTCACCCTTCTTAGGCAGCAAGACAACAACTGCCCTACGCCACGAGAGGGGCATCGCCCGGCCGCCTGACTCTCCCCAGCACCAACATGTAATCACCCCCAGGATCTCCCAGAAAGCTCTGACAAACTCCACCGTCAACCCATCCATCCCGGGTACTTACCCTTCCTGAGCTGAAACAATGCACAAGTCAACTCCTCCAAAGATAAGGGGCCATCAAGAAGATCGGCCACCTCCTATCAATAGTCGGTAGACCCTCCACAATTCCTTCTGAGCCTCCCCGTTATACCCCCTGCGGAGAACAGGGACCCATAAATGACCTGACCTCCTCACTGATCCTCTCCGGATCAGTGACTGAGGATCCATCATCTGCGAGCAGCTCTAGGAGCTGCTTGCAGGCTCCCCTCCTTTCTCCAAAGAGAAAAAGAAAGGCGACGCTCGGTCCAGATCTTGCATCATCTGTACCCGCGCCCTCACGAAAGCGCCTCGGACCGCTCAAGCAGCAGATTCCTCAAGGCTTCCTTCTTCTCTGAAACTCTCCCCATTCACAGGAGTCCTCACCATCCCGACCCAGGCGAGACTCTGCACCTGTAGCTCCCTCTCAAGCCTCGCGACCGCTGAGTCCCTCCGTCCTGTCGACCCCCACGTATACTCCTTACAAAATAGACGAATGTGAGCCTTCCCACATCCCACACTGCCTAAGGGAAGAGAAGCACCTCCGCCCCTCTCTCACTTCCCCAAAACCGACTGAATGACTCCCGGAAACACCGATCCTCCAGCAACCGGTTGTTAAAGTGCCAGTACGCGGACCCAGCCCTAGCGCGCGCCGGATTAAAGTCCACACGCACCAGACAGTGATCCGAGCATGGCACCACCCGCATTGAAGCCTCTGCGACACGGCCAACAAACGCTCGGGAAATATATATTCTGTCAATACGGGAACCACCACCCTCATACCTCCGCGAAAAGCATTGGAATCCGGATGGAGGTTCCGCCATGCATCAACCAACTCAAGGATTCAATCATCCCCTCAACTTCTTCGCTACAGCAGGGGCACACTGAGTACCGAACGATCTCCCGCCTCAAGTGTGCAATTAAAGTCCCCACCAAGGAAAACACACTCTCCCATCATAGTGCTCAACAGAGCAGTCACCTCCTGAATTAGGCCAGCCTGCATCGTGCTGGAGCTAGGGGCATACACGTTAATGAAATGCAACGGCATGCCATCCAAGCTCACTGCCAGATGGAGCAAACGTCCAGGCACAACTTCATTCACTTTTAAAATCGTTGGCAGGAAATTCTGGGCCAACAGAAAGGCCACCCACTCGAATTTGAGCTGAGATGGCTCATGTAAACCCCCCCTTCCCACTCCAGTCTCCAGTAGGTTCATCACTAACAACTGTGTGCGTCTCCTGCAGAAACACACTGCAAATCTCCCCTCTTAAGGCCTGATAAAAGCTGAAATCTACGAAAACTCGATCTACTCCCGTTAAGTTTAATGTTGCGACGGTGATGTAAAGGCCCACTTTATTAAACCCCCTCAGTCCCCGTAGACACAACAAATTTCTCTCTGAGTAACCCCAAAAGTCCCCAAACTGTCCCACCTCTACGTCAGTAAGAGCACTCTCCTGCTGCCAAGATATCTCGAGAATCGGAATCAATCCTGGCAGATCCTTCCACCGCTACTAGCAGCATCCACTCTTGTTCTTGCGGAGTGGTTGTTCTGAGAAACTCTCGAACCACCTTTATCTCACAATCAAGAGCCTCGGCCTTGAGTCTGGGCACTCGGCCAACGCACTTGCACCTGCACCATCAGACTCCACATCACAACGTTCAAGGTCTCTTTCTGTAACTGAACGCCCAGAGCTCTCCAAAAGCTCTCCACCCCCACTACCCAAACTTTCCAGTTCACCCTCCCGCTCCTCCAGCAAGACACCACCCCAGGATCAATGCCAGGTAAGGGCCCGAAACCCCCAACTGCAACAAGCATCCCCCTGACTGGCTTGGCCCCTGCACGCTACCCTCACCCTCCACGCCTTGGCCTGGGGAAGCAAAAACACTAGGCTCCCCAGGGCCTGGGATACACTGACACCCCTTGAAACTAAAGGGAATCACCACCCAAACTATCCCGACCTCCACACCACCTATAGCATCCCCACCACTAGCAATACCCAGAGGCTCGCCTCTACTTTTAGCCTCTCCCCTTCCACCTCATCCGGCGATGCAGCACACCCCCCATTCCACCACTGGCACTGATGTGCAGCATAGACTGGAACACCACAGCCCCCCGAACCACCCCCCTCAGCTGACTCTGCTCATCCTCCATCTCAGGGGCCCCCCTACCAGGGGCACATACCCATCCTCTGGCGTTCCATCACCCTCAAGAGGCCTCTGAAACGAGGGACATCCTCCGACCAGAGGACACCCCCCAGGGAGCTCACCTCACACCCGATGAGATAACTCATCGGAGGGCCCCTGAAATGAAGAGACAGCCCCCCGCCCAGAGGACACATCTCCAGCGGAATCAACCCCCTCACCTGCCCTAATTTTCGCCTCACGCCCTTCCTCTTCCTCGCCAGGCCTATTCCTTTTCACCCCACTAGCATGCGGCAGTACGGTGACCTCCATAAAGAAGGGTCTTCCACCCCCTCCCTACCCCCATCCACTATACCCCCCGCACCCTTTACCAACCCTTCCCCCGTCTGAGCGATCTCATCGCCTTGCTGGGCCACATCAAGCACACTCTGGACCTCACTAGAACTAACACGCATATTTTTACTCTCCGGATGGCCCTTTCCCTTCTTCTTCCTCCCCTTCTTCACCTCCACTTCCCCTCCCGCTTACCTCCCCTCTCCCACCCACCTCTCCTCCCCTCACCATTAGCCACCACCACCTCCACATTCTCAGGACGCAGGGGCCTGAGGCCTTCCCCCGCCCCGGGTCCCCAAGGCAGAACTTTCAGACCCAGATGGCCTATCACTTCCGCCCCCGGATCCCCGAGGTGGAGCTAGCCGCCCTAGCCAGGTCAGCAGTGCCAGCCCGCGCCACCGAGGCATGATGTACCACCCCGGATGGGCCAGCATTGCCATCCTGGGCCACTACGCTAGAACTTCTAGCAACGCCCCTGCGAGAAAGACACTCGTTACGGAAATGTCCATATGCTCCACACTCATGACACCGTGCCTTCCCCAACTCCAATACACGGTTCTATGGAGACCCTGACAATCCCTCAAAGCTCCCCTCCGCGCCTTCGCCTCACCCACCTTCATGAACACCCTCCTCTTAAAACTGAAGATCCCTCTTTCCTCCGGGTCCCCCCCGAGGTGCCTGAGCCTAAAGCACTTAGACCTCACCTCCCCAATCGTAGACAGGTGTGGCATAAGTGCAGCATCCGAAATAAATGTGGGGCAACTCCGCAGGAGAACCGGTCTCACCCTCGATAACCACGGATCCACCTGTAATTGGATCCCCCCCACTGATATCCCCCTCTCCAACGCCATTTTCACACCTCCTCGGTCTTCAAATCATCTCCACCTTGCCTCTTACAAGCTCGGAAGAGACAACAGGCCGCCCCCCAATAAGGTCATTCACGGCCTTGGTAATTGCACCCCTAGACATCTGGGGCCCAGTTTGGACCGAGATACCAAACTTGCCCCAATTCAAGTTCACATAAGGCTCATGCTCCACTGTCCTCGCATCCGCCTCTGATGCCGCCACTGCGTAACTCCGTTCTTCGGCCTCGCCCCAGCCTTCGCCATCCTGACAGAGGCACAACCAGCTCCAATCGCCCGGCAGCTCAGCTCCACGTTAACTCCTTCAAATAGTCACAGTCAACAAGTAGCAGAACTCTGAAGCCTCCAGCTACAGCCAGAAAATCCCCAAAGACGTCCACAGCCGACAGCAGCTTTTGGGAAGCTCTATCCATTCTTTCCGGACTCAACAGTACCATCTTCACATTAAACCCGACATCCGCCGGAGCAAAATGCCTTTTTTCCCGTTGCCTCCACTCTTGGCAGTCCGCAACGACAACCGCACCCTCGACAATGGAAAAATATCTCCGGATGTCCGCCCTGTGGAGAATTCCTAGAGCAGAGAAAAGTTTCACCAGTCCAACAATAAGTTAGACCATGAAGCCCTCTGCCTGTTCCTTCCCATCGACAACGTCCTTGAAAAGCTGTTTGAATCCTTCTCAACTGCAGAGCTGAAAAAACACAGCCAGCCTCTCTCTCTCTCTCTCTCTCTCTCTCTCGCTCTCTCTCTCATTTTCTCTCTCTCTCTCTCTCTCTCTCTCTCTCTCATTTTCTCTCTCTCTCTACCTCTATCTCCTTTCTCCACTATCTCCCCCCTCTACCCCCTCTCTATCCATCTCTCTCCCATCGGGTCTCTGGCGCTGTGAGACAGCAACTCTATGACTGGATTTAAGGAGGGCCCTGTAATTATACCGTTAAAACCTGTCTATCCATGTACCTGACTAAACGTCTCGCCAAATGACAAACGTTTGTATCAATGAGGTCCCCCTCCTTCTTCTCTCTTCCTCCATCCCCGGAGGGAGAGACATGGAGAAAGAGAGGAGAAAGAAGGACGGAAGGAGAGAAAGAGAGTCGAGTGACTGATGGAAGAGAGAGCAACAGGCCCAGTGCCGCCAACGCTCATCATATGTTGAGCCGAGTTGATTAACCTGGGCACGACATAACTTGGATTAACATAGACAAATACAATTCTGGCGGAACTCAGCGGACATGCAGCATTTCTGGGGAGAAGGAATCGGACATGATTCGGGTCGAGACCGTTCTTCAGACGAGATCCATCTCTCACACCTCCACTCCCCGTCCCGCTCCCACCCTCTCCAGGCCTTCTACTCCTCTCTCTCTCTCTCTCTCTCTCTCTCCTCACCTCCCCATCGTCTCTCCACCCCGTTCTCTCCACCTCTCTCTCTCTCTCTCTCTCTTCTCTCTCTCTCTCTCTCTCTCGTAATTCCAATTTCAATTTTCAATTTCAATTCAATTAAAAAAACCTTTATTGGCATGATAAAATACATCGTTATATAGCCAAAGTATAAAGATGACATACATATTTAAAATGCACAAATATGAATACAAGTATACAGTGCATGGATAGATATGTCCTGTACATAAACACGCAATAGACCTATAGCCCTTTATTAATTGCTACACGTTCTTGCAGCTGTAAGCAGTACAACAGAGTAGCAAGTTTAGCAATTCAATTATTAATTTCTTAGTGTCAGTTAATGTCAATTAGTGTGTGCGTACATATGTGCATATTGGTCATTCACCGTCTCCTCAGGTTATGGCATGCTGTTACGTATTGTGCACCATGATGTGCCGTATTTCCTTCACCAAGGATTATTCTCTTTCTCCCTCCCCCCCCTCTCTCTCTCTCTCTCTCCCTCTCTCTCTCTCCTCTCTCTCTCTCTCTCTCTCTCTCTCTCTCGCGCTCTCTCTCCTCTCTCTCTCTCTCTCATCTCGCTCTCCCTCTCTCTATCTCTCTCCACTATATTCCCCACTCTTCCCCCTCTCTCCCCATCTCTCTCCCATCTCTCTCCCCATCGGGTCTGGCAAATCTGCCACGGATTTAAGGGAGTGCACCTGTAAATGATGGAATAGGGGAGGGCACCTGTAATTATCCCTTTAAACCTGTCCTATCCATGTACCTAAATGTCTGGCTAAATGTATCTGGCCAAATGACACTTAAACGTTGTTTCATTGATGTCCTTCCTCGTTCTCTCTTGATCTCCAGCTCTCACCCACCCCTTCGTCACTTTTGCATTCCCCTACCCGTCTCTATCCCTCCCCTCCCCGACCTCTCTCTCTCCTCCCCTCCCTCCCCTCTCTCTCTCCCTCGCCACCCGGCACTCTTACTTCTCGCTCCCTCTTTTAAGCGCTTCTGCGTCGAGCTTTCGCCCGACCTAAGGTCCTTGTGGTTTGCTCTGGTCCCTCGACCAGCCGCGCACACGGTTCCCGTGAGGGGCTCGACCCACTCACCCCCTACGGTACTAGACACTGGACTTAGTTGCAGGAGCGTTGATAGTGCAGAAAATTCAACCAGACCAGATTTCAAGACCAGGGTTTAAACAGGAAAAAATTTGTATTTAGCGGTTGGGACTACGGTACATGAATACTTTGACTGTTCTATAAGGCATATGCATAATTACAGTTCTGTTTTCGGGATCATAGACGCAATAACTACGATGCAATACTCGAGTGCGGGATGATCAACGTACGGCACATCGTAAAATTTGCCAGCACATCGTACACTTACACCCACGTTAATATAACCCCCTCCTCCTCCCCTCTACACTAAACTATGTCCAGGATGTGCAGGATCGGGGTACATGCTCACCATGGGGCGATTACTGAGGTTACTGGCTGGTCGTGCTGCTTCCTCCGATTAGGTGGCTGCGGAAGGGTCGGCGGCGGTCGTCTCGGTCTTTCGGGTGGTCCCGGGGGTTCACCACGCCCAGGGTCCTACTGCTTTCCTTTTCTTTCCACGTGGCGGGACTCCAGCTGGAGTGTGTGTTACACTAGACACCGTGGACTTTTTAAGCGCTGTCATGTGTCCTCTCTCTCTCTCTCCGCAAGTCTCCAGATTCGTTCAGTGACTCCTCCTGTGTCTCCTTTTCCTTCTTAAACCCCAAAATCGTGGCCAGTTATTCTAATCCTGACCCGTCCTCTCTCCCGCCAGATCTCGGGATCTCTTTGCTTAAAAGATGGGGTTCGAGCTCTCTCTTTGTTCTGCGTTATGTCCGGGAGTACCGGTGATGGATAGACGGCCTGTTATTTGTTTCTCGATAAGAGGTGAGGGTTTAACTGGTTTTCCCATCACCGGCCAGGTAGGTTTCTATGGGCTATTGTGCTCCCTTAACGAGATTAACTATGTAGGTCGGCTTGGGCCATTGTGATCCTGCTGATGTCAGCGCCCCAGTGTCTGGACTTCGACCTGGTTTCGGGGGTTTCTGAACGCCAATATCCATCTATTGTTCAGGCCGTGACTTTGCAGAAACCCTGAGACTGGGCTGTGGGGTTTCGCTTTGTGCTGGTCACGAGGTCCCGCGGCCATCTTGGGACCCACTGATTGTGACATCCCTTGTTAAAACTGACGCAGCTTTTCTCTCCTCTCAGTGCCAGTCCCGTATAAAAAATGTCCAATACAGCTCTTTGGTTTTGTTGATTGTAGCATGAGGGAAAACTTCTCAAATCTTACACTCTCCCCTCCCCGTCGCTCTCTATCCCCCCTCACCCCCTATCTCTCTCTCTCCCTCTATCTGTCTCTCTCCCTCCACGTAATAATAAGAGTAAGCCATTTAGACAGAAATGATGAAACACTTTTTCTCACAGAGAGTGGTGAGTGTGTAATTCTCTGTCATGTGTCCTCTCTCTCTCTCTCCGCAAGTCTCCAGATTCGTTCAGTGACTCCTCCTGTGTCTCCTTTTCCTTCTTAAGGCAGATTCTCTGGATGCTTTCATGAGAGAGCTAGATTTGGCCTTAAAAATAGCGGTCAGGGGATATGGGGAGAAGGCGGGAACGGGGTACTGAATGGGGATGATCAGCCATGATCACATTGAATGGCGGTGCTGTTGGCCTACTCCTGCGCCTATTGTCTATTGTCTATTGTGTCTCTCGCCGCTCTCTCTCTCTCTGCCTTCCCGTCTCCATCCCTCCCTCCCATCGCCGCCTCACTCCCTCTCCTCTCTCTCTCTCTGCCCACCTCTCTCTTCTCCCCTCCTCTCACCTCTCTCTCTCTCTGTCTCGCACTGCCTGAGCACCTCTCTCTTTGGCATCGACATGATGAACATGCAGAAGGTGTGTGTGTGATGGGGTGAAATGAGTGGTGGTGCTCCATGTGGGGGTCACCGACTGTGGGGAGGATCTCGGGGGGAGAGGAGAGAAATGGGAGATGGTCGAAGAGAGAGGAAAGGAGAGACGAGAGAGATGGATCCGAGGATGGAAGGAGAGAAGAGAGAGAGGGGGAGTAGAGAGACGTGGAGAGAGAGACTGGAAGAGGGAGAAAGAGACAGAGTGACTGGGATGGGGAGAGCGAGAGAGAAGGGGAGGGCGAGGGAGTGACGGGGAGAGGGAGAGAGAGAGAAACGGGGAGAGGGAGAGAGAGATGGGGAGAGACAGCGGAGCGAGAGAGAGAGAGAGTGTGAGAGAGAGAGAGGGAGAGAGAGAGAGAGAGAGACAGAAGGGGAGAGCGGGAGAGACGGGGAGAGTGAGTGATAGAAGAGGAGAGGGAGGGAGGATCGGGGAGGGGGAAACCAGGCCCTTCGGTCAACTTGCCCAGACTGACCAACATCTGCACTTATTTCCACCTACCCGCGTTTAGCCCCTATCCCTCTAAAACCTGTCCCATCCCTGTACCTGTCCAGTGGTGTGAAATCATTGCCTCAACTACATCTTCCGGCAGCTGATCCATACAACCCACCACCCTCTGTGTGGAAACGTTACCCCCTCAGGTTCCTATTACATCTTTTCCCCTTCACCTTGAATCTATATCCTCTGGATAGGGAGAGAGACGGGGCGGGGGGGAAGTGAGAGTTGGAGCACCGTGCCGGCCCGAGGCAGGTCGCGGGGAGAAAGTACAAACTCTGTACAGATGCGCCCGTTGTCAGGATCGAACTGGGGTCTCTGGCGCTTTGAGGATGCAAATACCACTTGGATTTAAGGGAGGGCACCTGTAAATGCGGGAATAAGGGGAGGGCACCTGTAAGTATACCTTTAAACATGT
>JAXLNO010000385.1:1134409-1159879 GCA_038087875.1 Malacoraja senta | reverse complement strand
GGAAAATCGAAGGTAGACAAAAATGCTGGAGAAACTCAGCGGGTGAGGCAGCGTCCATGGAGCGAAGGAATAGGCGAAGTTTCCGGTCTCGACCCAAAAAGTCGTCTATTTCCTTCGCTCCATAGATGCTGCCTCACCCGCTGAGTTTCTCCAGCATTTTTGTCTACCTCAAATCACATTTACATGTTGCGGCATCTTCCCGAGTGAAACTTTCCAGCCATCCACTGCTCTCGGTGTGAATAACGCCCCATAAATCTCTCCGACAAAGGTGGGTGCCTGTGGAGGAGGCACATTGACATAAATCTCTCCGACAAAGGTGGGTGCCTGTGGAGGCGGCCGGTGTTCTAGTGGTGTTTAAAAGCTGAGATAGGATCATGGATGTGCAAGGAGTGTAGGGACATGGATCGTGTTGCTCATCATATGATGAGCGTTTGTCGGCACTGGGCCTGTACCCACTGGAGTTTAGAAAGAGGGGAGACCTCAAAGAAACGTTTGTCATTTGGCGCGGTACATTTGGCCAGACATTTAGACAGTTACAGGATAGAACATGTTTAAAGGTATATTTACAGGTGCCCTCCCCTTATTCCCTCATTTACAGGTGCCCTCCCTTAAATCCAAGTGTATTTGCATCCTCACAGCGTCAGAGACCCCAGTTCGATCCTGACCACGGGCGGGATCTGTACAGAGTTTGTACTTTCTCCCCGCGACCTGCCTCGGGCCGGCACGGTGCCTCCAACTCTCACTCCCCCCCCCCGCCCCGTCTCTCTCCCTATCCAGAGGATATAGATTCAAGGTGAAGGGGAAAAGATGTAATAGGAACCTGAGGGGGTAACGTTTCCACACAGAGGGTGGTGGGTTGTATGGATCAGCTGCCGGAAGATGTAGTTGAGGCAATGATTTCACAACCTCTGGACAGGTACAGGGATGGGACAGGTTTAGAGGGATAGGGGCTAAACGCGGGTAGGTGGAATAAGTGCAGATGTTGGTCAGTCTGGGCAAGTTGACCGAAGGGCCTGTTTCCATGTTGTGTTAGATCTACACCCCTCTCCACTCCTCCGTTACCCTCTCGACCTCCCCATCACTCTCCCCTCGCCCTCTTCCCCCTCCCCGGTCCTCCCTCCCTCCTCTTCTCTCACTCACTCTCCCCGTCTCCCGCTCTCCCCCTTCTGTCTCTCTCTCTCTCTCTCTCTCTCTCCCTCGCTCTCTCTCTCACTCACTCTTTCTCTCTCTCCCTCTCGCTCCCCTGTCTCTCCCCATCTCTCTCTCCCTCTCCCCGTTTCTCTCTCTCTCTCCCTCTCCCTCGTCACTCCCTCGCCCTCCCCTTCTCTCTCGCTCTCCCCATCCCAGTCTCTCTCTCTTTCTCCCTCTTCCAGTCTCTCTCTCCACGTCTCTCTACTTCCCCCTCTCTCTTTTCTCCTTCCATCCCTCGGATCCATCTCTCTCGTCTCTCCTTTCCTCTCTCTTCGACTATCTCCCCATCTCTCTCCCTCTCCCCCCACAGTCGGTGACCCCCACATGGAGCCCCACCACTCATTTCCCACCCCCATCACACACACACCTTCTGCATGTTCATCATGTCGATGCCAAAGAGAGAGGTGCTCAGGCAGTGCGAGACAGAGAGAGAGAGTGAGAGGAGGGGAGAAGAGAGAGGTGGGCAGAGAGAGAGAGAGGGGAGAGGGAGTGAGGTGGCGATGGGAGAGAGAGATGGAGACGGGAAGGCAGAGAGAGAGAGAGACGGAGAGAGACACAATAGACAATAGACAATAGGCGCAGGAGTAGGCCATTTGGCCCTTCGAGCCAGCACCGCCATTCAATGTGATCATGGCTGATCATCCCCAATCAGTACCCCGTTCCCGCCTTCTCCCCATATCCCCTGACCGCTATTTTTAAGGCCAAATCTAGCTCTCTCATGAAAGCATCCAGAGAATCTGCCTCCACCGCCCTCTGAGGCAGAGAATTACACACTCACCACTCTCTGTGAGAAAAAGTGTTTCATCATTTCTGTTCTAAATGGCTTACTCCTTATTATTACGTGGAGGGAGAGAGACAGATAGAGGGAGAGAGAGAGATAGAGGGTAAGGGGGGATAGAGAGCGACGGGGAGGGGAGAGTGTAAAATTTGAGAAGTTTTCCCTCATGCTACAATCAACAAAACCAAAGAGCTGCGTTTGGGACATTTTTTATACGGGACTGGGACTGAGAGAGAGAAAAACTGCGGTCAGTTTTAACAAGGGATGTCACAATCAGTGGGTCCCAAGATGGCCGCGGGACCTCGTGACCAGCCACAAAGCGAAACCCCACAGCCCAGTCTCTGGGTTTCTGCAAAGTCAAGGCCTGAACAATAGATGGATATTGGCCGTGCAGAAACCCCCCGAAACCAGGTCGAAGTCCAGACACTGGGGCGCTGACATCAGCAGGGATCACAATGGCCCAAGCCGACCTACGTAGTTAATCTCGTTAAGGCAGCACAATAGCCCATAGAAATCTACCTGGCCGGTGATGGGAAAACCAGTTAAACCCATCACCTCTTATCGAGAAACAAATTAACAGACCGTCTAGCCATCACCGGTACTCCCGGACATAACGCATAACAAAGAGAGAGCTCGAACCCCATCTTTTAAGCAAAGAGATCCCGAGATCTGGCGGGAGATAGGACGGGTCAGGATTAGAATAACTGGCCACGATTTGGGGGTTTAAGAAGGAAAAGGAGGGAGACACAGGAGGATCACTGAACGAATCTGGAGACTTGCGGAGAGAGAGAGGACACAGGACAGCGCTTAAAAAGTACACGGTGTCTAGTGTGAGACACACTCCAGCCCTCCCCTAAATCCGAGTGGTAGAGTTGCTCTCACGGAGCCAAAGACCCGATGGGGAGAGAGATGGGGAGAGAGGGTGTAGAGTGGGGGAGATAGTGGAGAAAGGAGATAGAGGGAGCGAGAGAGAGAGAGAGAGAGAGAGCGAGAGAGAGAGAAAGAGAGAGAGAGAGAGAGAGAGAGAGAGAGAGAGAGAGAGAGAGAGAGAGAGAGAGAGGGGGGGGGGGAAGAGAGAGAGAGAAAAACGGGGGTGGAGAGAGAAGGATGGGGAGGGGAGGAGAGAGAGAGTGGGAGAGAGTAGGCCTGGGAGAGTGAGAGAGCGAGACGGGGATTCGAGGAAGCGAGAGATAGGATCTCGTCTGAAGAACGGTCTCGACCCAAATCATGTCCCATTCATTCTCCCCAGAAATGCTGCATGTTCCGCTGTTCCGCCAGAATTGCGTTTGTAATTGTTAATCCAAGTTATGTCGTGCCCAGGTTAATAAACTGTGCTCAACATATGATGAGCGTTTGGCGGCACTGGGCCTGAACTCACTGAAGTTCAGAAGAACGAGGGGAGACCTCATTAAAACAACGTTTAAGTGACATTTGGACAGGTACATGGATAAGACAGGTTTAAAGGTATATATCCAGGTGCCCTCTCCTAATTCTCTCATTTACAGGTGCCCTCCCATATATCCAATTTGCTGCCTCACAGCCCCAGAGACCCTAGTTCGATCCTGACCACGGGCGCTGTCTGTGCAGAGTTTGCATTTCTCCCCGCGATCTGCCCCGGGCCGGCACGGTGCTTCCGACCCCCCTTTCCCTAGCCATAGGATATAGATTCAAGGTGAAGGGGAAAAGATTGAATAGGAACCTGAGGGGGTAACTTTTCGACACACAGGGTGGTGGGTTTTATGGAACAGCTGCCGGAAGATGTTCTTGAGGCAGGGATAATCACGACGTTTGGGCAGGTAAATGGATAGCACAGGTTTGGAGCGATGTGGGCCAAACACGGGCAGGTGGGATAAGGGTAAACGGAGCATGTTGGTCACTCTGGACAAGTTGACCGAAGGACATGTTTCCGTTGTATTATTTTCCTCAACCCTCTCCGCCCTCCGGCACTCTCTCAATCTCCCCATCATTCTCCCCCTCCCCGTCTCTCCCTCCCTCTCCCCGTCTCTCACTCTCTCTCTCCCCGTCTCTCCCTCCTCCCCATCTCTCCTCTCTTCCCCGTCTCTCCCTCCCTCTCCCAGTCTCTCTCCCTGTCTCTACTTACCCCTCTCACTGTCCCGTCTCTCTTTCCCTCCCTCCGTCTCCACCTCTCCCCTTTCTCTCTCTCCCGTCTCCCCATCCCTCCCTCCGTTTCCATCTCTCCCCCTTCTCTCTCTCCCGTCTCCCCATCCCTCCCCCGTCTCCATCTCTAGACCCTTCTCTCTCTCTCTCTTTCTCCCGACACTTTCTCTCTCTGACTTTTTCTGTCAGACACTCCCTCCTTCCTGCTGCGACAAACGCCGAGACGCAGAGCGAGAGTGAGTGACGAGGAGAGGGAGAGACAGACGGAGAGGGGGGGAGAGACGGGGATGGAAAGAGAGAGAGAGAGAGGATGGGAGGGGAGAGGAGGGGAGAGGAGGGAGCGAACGAGATGAGAAGGGGAGAGGAGAGGGAGAGACAGAGAGGAGAGGAGAGAGAGGGACACACAGAGAAAGATTGAAAGAGAGGGGAGTGGGAGAGATGGGGAGGGGAGGGAGGGAGAGAGACGGGGAGAGAGAGAGACGGGGAGAGAGAGAAATGGTGAGGGAGGGAAAGAGGGAGACGGGGAGGGTGGGAGAGAGAGGAAAAGTGAGAGAGTGTTGGGGGAGCGAGAGAGAGATGGGGAGGGGAGGAGAGAGATAGAGACGGGGAGGGAAAGAGAGGAGAAGGACGGTGGGAGAGCGACGGGGAGCGAAAAAGAGAGAGAGATGGGGAGGGAGCGAGAGTGAGATAGGGAGGAGAGAGAGATGGGGAGGGGAGGGAGAGAGAGATGGGGAGTGGCGTAGACGAGATAGAGAGATACGGGGAGGAGAGAGGACGGGGAGGGGAAGAGAGAGAGAGATGCGACGGGTAGGTGACCAGAGAGAGAAAGAGACGGGGAGGGGAAAGAGAGAGTGACGGAGACGGGGGAGAGAGACGGGAAGGGGGAGAGATGGAGGGGCGAGGGAGACAGGGACACGGACCCCAACGTCCCACCCACTCCCCTGCCACCCCCTCCTCCCTCCCTTTCTCCCTCCCTCCTCTTCCTCCCCTCTATGTTTACATACTTTGGTGCTGCTGCTAGTTTGGATGTCATTATTGTGTCTGGGAAATTTGACAATGAAACACACGTGAGTCGACCCGCTGCCCCTCTCCCTCTTACACAGTCTCTCTCCCTCCGCGTTGCTCTCTCTTCCATCCAGTCACTCCACTCTCTTTCTCCGTTCCCCCCTTCTTTCTCCTTTCTTTCTCCCTGTCTCTCCCTCCGGAGAAGAACAAGGGGACCTCATTGATACAACGTTAAAGTCATTTGGCCAGAGACATTTGGCCAGACATTTAGACAGGAACATGGATAGGACAGGTTTAACGGTATACTTACAGGTGCCTGTAGATGATATATGCATGTGCCTTTAACATAGTGACCGCATACCTACTAACCACTCCCCATATCACAAGTATAACTACAACCTCCCCACCCACAGATAGCTCTCTAGTTCCTGTGACAGACCACGTACAGCTAGTGCAATATGTAATGCTCCAGTATGAATAAAGATAGTAAAGTAACGATGTCTCGTTAAAGCTTCTTTACATGGTGTCACACCACTTACCTTGCGCCTCCTATCTATCGGTTTATCATTTAATTTTGTCCCAGTTCTTTGTTTCCCCTGCCTTCTCATTTCCTCGTTATGGCCACTTCTGCCCGTAAGCCTGATGTGCTCGTTTTCGATTTAGACATTGTCCTTCATTGGGATGTCTTCAAACGTGACTTTGAACACGATGTCACGATCGCTCATCCTGCCGCCACCCCAGAGATCAAAGCCTCTCTGCTTCTCAACTTGGCTGGTACCGAGGCCCTGACTCGATCTGATTTCTTCGTCTACGCTGCGGGAGAATCTGCTCGGGACCCGGTATGTCTGGTGGCTAAGTTTAATGCTATTTGTGATATTCCAACAAACTGCATCTTAGAACGTTTTAAACTGTTCGCGCGGCGTCAGCTCCCTGGGGAATCTGCAGAGAACTATGTCTCTACGCTGCGACACCTGGCCAGGCGCTGCCGCCTCAACACGTTGACCCCCGAGGAGATTATCAGGGACCTTCTGGTTTACGGTCTCCGCGATGATAAGCTCAGGGCCGAACTTCTGCGGAAGACCGATCTGACTTTCAACGATTCGATGCACGCCACCCGCTTAGCTGAGGCTGTCACCTCGGCGGTGTCACCGGCTGACCAGGCGATTAACCTTGCCAGCACTTCCAGTCGTCTGATGAACACGCCCCGGTCGCTGCCCCCGAGGTCGCTCGCTGCTCAAGGGGGACGCGCCCCGGGGTTCGGTACTGCTCCAGGAGGAGGTGCCCGGCAAAGGTGCCCTAACTGCAACTTCACCACTCATCAATAAAATTTGTGCCCTGCCTTGGGTAAAACGTGCAATGTCTGCAAGAAATTGAACCATTTCGCTGCGGCCTACCGTTCCCGTGGGAAGCCTGTCGCTACTCCGAGGGCAATGTAAACAACCTTTTACAAACTGATAATGAGTTTAGCTCCCCGTGCTATTTCTACGAACAGTCTGTATCTGAATCCGACTCCTCTCAGGGGGAGAACAGCTTGTATACTGTGTTGGGCGCACCTGCTATGATAACGGACCCTTCTGTGCGAGTCACTGTGAACAACTCGACCTTCACTGCTAAGATTGACACCGGGGCAGTTGCGAACGTTATGTCAACATCACTCTTCAAACAGATAAGAACTAATGAGCAGATTTTTTCTGACAGCTCAACCTTGCATGCCTACGGGGGCGCGATTCTTACTCCTGTGGGCAAGGCTACGCTAAGCTGCAAGATACTACAGTCCTCTCGGCCCCTCACCTTCTATCTCCTCGATCGAAAATGCATTACGCTGCTGGGTATCCCGGCATGCCAGGAAATGGGCCTGGTATCCTTCCACCGTGACATCCACCAGGTGCAGGCCCTCATGGACCCGTTGGCCGAATATCCCGACCGCTTTGATGATGCGCTGGGCAAACTGCCCTGCAGGTACAAGATTGTAGTGGACCGTAAGGTCGATCCAGTGGTCAATGGAGCTCACCGTGTCTCCTTCGCCATGAGGGCCAGAGTGGAGTCGACACTACAGAGTATGGTAAAAATGGGCATCCTAAAGGCGGTCATCGAGCCCACCAGGTGGGTCTCTACCCTGGTTGTTGCCGCGAAAAAGGACAAGAGCGAGATACGCATCTGCATCAACCCCAAAGACCTCAACCTGGCCATTAGACGCCCGCACTACCCTAGGAGAACGGAAGAAGAAGTCGCTGCACAGGTTGGCCCGGCAACGGTTATTTATGTCCTCGATGCCAAAAGCTCCTTCTGGCAAATACCACTTGACGAGCAGTCGTCCATTTTGACATCTTTCGCCACCCCCTTCGGCGGATTTCGGTTTCTCCGAATGCCATTCGGAATCAACTCTGCCCGCGAGGTATTTCAACGGACAATGGAGCAGCTGTTTTCAGATCGACCATGCGCCATCATCGTTGACGACATCCTCGTTTACGGTAAGGACGTTGCCGAACGCGATGTCAACCTCCGCCAGGTCCTGGACCGGGCCCGGGAAATCAACTTGAAACTGAACCTCAAGAAGTGCCGATTTCGCGTCCCGGAGGTCACCTATGTTGGACATATATTCACCGCCGAGGGGCTAAAACCAGACCCGCAAAAAACGGCTGCCATCTCCGGGATGCCTCCTCCTACTAATGTGGCAGGCCTACAACGCTTCCTGGGCATGGTAAACTACCTGGGGAAGTTCATCCCCGCCCTCAGCGAGCTCAGCGCTCCCCTGAGGGATTTGATAAAAAAAGGACACGTCCTGGGCTTGGTTCCCCCACCACCAGACAGCATTCGACATCCTTAAATCGAAGCTAATCAGCACCCCCACACTCAAGTTTTTTGATCTGCAGCGTCCGATTGTCCTCACCTGCGACGCCTCTCAGTTCGGACTCGGTGCCGCCTGTCTCCAGGTCCATGACGGCCTACTGCTGCCTGTCTCCTTCGCATCCCGCACCATGACCACCACCGAACAGCACTACGCGCAGATCGAGAAGGAGCTACTGGCCGTGGTGTTTGCCTGCTCCAAAGTCAAAGACTACATCCTGGGCAACACTTTCACCATTGAAACTGACCACCAGCCGCTTGTCACCATTCTCAACAAGTCGATCCATGCCGCCTCATCACGCCTACAGCGCATGATGCTGCAGCTCCAACGCTTCACGTTCACTGTGGTTTATCGTAAGGGCAAGGACATGTTCGTGGCCGACACGCTGTCTCGCGCCCCGCTAACGTCCACCGTTCGCCACCCATATGAGATGTCTGATGTAATGGTGCACGAAGTGAACATCGTCCCTTCACAGCAGATGAAGTCACTGGTTGAACACACTACCAATCACCCTGCCCTGCAACAGCTTTCTGCCGTCATCCAGCGGGGCTGGCCCGACCGTCGTTCCGCGCTGCCGGCTGGCGCCGTGCCCTACTTCCTGGTCCGTGACGAGCTCGTACTACACGATGGCGTGGTGGTGAAGGGTCACAAGGTGGTCGTGCCCGCTGCGCTGCACGACCACTATTTTCAGGTCGCTCACCGCGGACATCCTGGAGCCGAAGCCACCGTGTCTCTCGCCCGGAGCCAGTTCTATTGGCCGGGAATGGCCAAATACATCCGGGAGAGGGTCTCCTCGTGTTCCACCTGCAACAGTCTCGCCCCCCACCAGCAGCGCCAGCCGCTTCTGCAGCAGCCCGCGCCCGAACTGCCCTGGATGGCGGTTGCCATCGACATTTTCGAGTGGCGAGGCAAACACTTCCTGGTTCTCGTTGACTCCTACTCCAGCTGGTTTGTGGTCGACCGGCTGCACTCCCTAACCTCTTCAGCCATCATCGACAGGTTATACCCTCATTTTGGCACTTTTGGCCCCCCGGCAAGCCTGCAGTCGGACAATGGCAGCCAGTTTACGAGCTCCGAGTTTAAAGCGTTCGCTTCCAGATGGAACTTCCACCATATCACCAGCAGCCCGGAGTACCCGCAAAGCAACGGTCTGGCCGAGCGCGCCGTCCGCAGTGCGAAGAACCTGCTGGAACAATGTGGTGGCATTAACTCCGATTTCTATCTGGCCCTCCTCAATCTCCGCAACGATTCCCGCGACTCTGCCATGGGTTCCCCTGCTCAGCGGCTCATGTCTCGCGCTACCAGACTCCCGCTCCCTGTGGCCCAGCGCTCACTCATACCGTCTGTCCTCACGCCTGCGGCGGTTCAGAAACGCATTGCCTTCAGGTACGATGTCCAAATGCGTTCCCATGACAGGACCTGCCACCCGCTGCCGCGCCTCTTCCCCGGTCAAGTTGTCCGTATGCAGACCCCTTCCGGTCACTCCAAGCTCGCTACCGTCGTCGGCTCTGCGGGGTCGCCCAGGACTTATCTCGTAGACCATGCGGGAGCCATTTACCGACGGTCCCGCCAGCACCTTCGGCTCGTCAACGAGCCGCGTCCTCCTGCCGCGGATCCCTTCGCTCCCCCACTGCCGATTTCGCGTCCGGGCGATGCTCTGCCCGTCCTTCCAAACATGCAACGGTCTACACCACCTCAACTCCTTCCGTCCCACCCTACTCCGGCTAGTCCTCGCTCGCCTGCCCGTGCTCTGCCCGCTCCTGATCCAGCATCACCTCCGCTTTTGGTGCCGCGGTCTCCTCCGTCTCCCCCGCTTCCCCCTTTCAGGTTCGTCTGCCCCCGTCGGTGCCTCTTCTTCCTGCCGGAAGGGAGGATGGCGAGATGCGACCCCGGTCGGGACGTCTTCTCAAACCGCCTGTCCGCTATGGCGATTTTGTTTAACTGTCCTAGCGCATGAGCCGTGGTCGCCCTGTCACTATTGTATTTGGCTGTCGTTTCGAAGGGGAAGGATGTAGATGATAAATGCATGCGCCTTTAATATAGTGACCTCATCACTACTAACAACTCCCCATATCACAAGTATAACTACAACCTCCCCACCCACAGATCGCTCTTTAGTTCCTGTGACAGACCACGTTCAGCTAGTGCAATATGTAATGCTCCATTATGAATAAAGATAGTAAAGTAACGATGTCTCGTTAAAGCTTCTTTACAGTGCCCTCCCCTAAATCCGAGTGGTAGCGTTGCTCTCACAGCGCCAGAGACCCGCTGGGGAGAGAGATGGGGAGAGAGGGGGTAGAGTGGGGGAGATAGTGGAGAAAGGAGATAGAGGGAGCGAGAGAGAGAGAGAGGGAGAGAGAGCGAGAGAGAAAGAGAGAGAGAGAGAGAGAGAGAGAGAGAGAGAGAGAGAGAGTGAAAAACGGGGGTGGAGAGAGAAGGATTGGGAGGGGAGGAGAGAGAGAGAGGGAGAGAGTAGAAGGCCTGGGAGAGGGAGAGAGCGAGACGGGGAGTGGAGGAAGTGAGAGATGGGATCTCGTATGAAGAACGGTCTCGACCCGAATCATGTCCCATTCATTCTCCTCAGAAATGCTGCATGTCCCGCTAAGTTCCGCCAGAATTGTGTTTGTCTATGTTAAGCCATGTCGTGCCCAGGTTAATAACCTGTGCTCAACATATGATGAGCGTTTGTCGGCACTGGACCTGTACTCACTGAAGTTCAGAAGAACGAGGGGGGATCTCATTGAATCAACGTTTGACATTTGGACTGGTACATGGATAAGACAGGTTTAAAGGTATATATACAGGTGCCCTCCCCTAATTCTCTCATTTACAGCGGAAAAGATTTAATAGGAATCTGAGGGGTAACTTTTCCACACAGAGGGTGGTGGGTTTTATGGAACAGCTGCCGGAAGATGTAGTTGGGACAGGGACTATCACATCGTTTGGACAGGTACATGGATAGCACAGGTTTGGAGGGATATGGGCCAAACGCGGGCAGGTGGGATAAGTGTAAATGGAGCATTTTTGTCAGTGTGAGCAAGTTGACCGAAGGGCCTGATTCCGTTGTATTACTTCCACAACCCTCTCCCCCCTCCGTCACTCTCGATCTGCCCATCATTCTCCCCTCCTCCACTTCCCCCTCCCCGTCTCCCCCTCCCTCTCCCCGTTTCTCACTCGCTCTCTCCCCGTCTCTCCCTCCCTCCACCATCTCTCTCTCTCCTCTCTTCCCCGTCTCTCCCTTCCTCCCCTCTTCTCTCGCTCGCCCCATCCATGTCTCCCTCTCTCCCTCCCAGTCTCTCTCTCCCCGTCTCTCTCTACTTCCCCCTCTCACTCTCCCGTCTCTCATTCCCTCCGTCTCCATCTTTGGCACCTCTCTCTCCAGTCTCTCCATCCCTCCCTCCGTCTCCATCTCGCGACCCTTCTCTCTCTCTCTATCCTCTCTGTACCTTCCTCTCTACACCCTCTCTCTCTCGCCCCGTCACTTTCTCTCTCTGACTTTTTCTGACAGACACGCCCTCCTTCCTGCTGCGACAAACGCCGAGACGCAGAGCGAGAGTGAGTGACGAGGAGAGGGAGAGACAGACGGGAGGGGGTGAGAGAGACGCGGAGGGAAAGAGAGAGAGAGAGAGAGAGAGAGAGAGAGAGAGAGGGGGGATTGGAGGGGAGGGGAGGGAGTGAAAGAGTTGAGACGGAGATTTTGTTCGACTTCGAGTTCGAGTACGAGTTCGAGATCGTGTTCGAGATCGAGTTCGAGAGAGAGAGAGAGAGTTCGAGATAGAGAGAGATATACAGTTAGTTCGAATTCGAGTTCCAGATAGAGTTCGAGTTCTAGTTCAAGTTCGAGCTCGAGTTAGAATTGAATGAATGAATGAATGAATGAATGAATGAATGAATGAATGAATGAACGAATGAATGAATGAATGAATTTATTGGCCAAGTCTTCACATACAAGGAATTCGCCTTGGTGCTCCGCCCGCAAGTGGAACTCCAACTCGAGTTTTAAATAGAGTTCGAGGTCGAGATGGTGTTCGAGATAGAGTTTGTGTTCGACAGAGAGATCGATATATAGTTCGAGATCGAGTTATAGATCGAGTTCGAGTTCCAGATAGAGTTCGAGTTCGAGATAGAGTCCGTTCGAATTCGAGTTCGAGTTCGAGATTGAGGTCGATGTCGAGATAGAGTTGTTGTTCGCTATACGGTTCGAGTTCTAATTCGAGTTCGAGTTGAATGAATGAACGAATGAATGAATGAATGAATGAATGAATGAATGAATGAATGAATGAATTTATTGGCCAAGTATTCACATACAAGAGATTTGCCTTGGAGGTCCGCAAGCAAGTCAAACTCAAACTCGAGTTCGAGATAGTTTGAGTTCGAGATAGAGTACGAGTTCGAGTTCGAGTTCGAGTTCGAGTTCAAGTTCGAGCTCGAGTTCGAGTTAAATGAATGAATGAATGAATACGTTTATTGGCCAAGTATTCACATACTAGGTTTTTGCCTCGGTGCTCCGCCCGTAAGTCGAAATCAAACTCGAGTTCGAGATCGAATTCGAGTTCGAGTTCGAGATAGATTTTGAGTTTGAGTTCGAGAGAGAGTTCGAGTTCGAGATAGAGTTCGAGTTCGAGTTGACTGAATGCATGAATGAATGAATGAATGAATGAATGAATGAATGAATGAATGAATACGTTCATTGGCCATGTATTCACATACACGGAAGTTGCTTTGGTGCTCCGCCCGCAAGTTGAACTGGAACTCGATTTTGCGATCCTAGAGAGATAGATTTCGAGTTCCAGTAGGAGTCCCACAACAGCGAGTTCAAGTTCAAGATAGAGTTCGAGTTCGAGTTCGAGATCGAGTTCGCGTTCGAGATAATTCGAGATAGTTCGCGTTCGAGATAGGGTTTGAGGTAGAGTTCCAGAGAGAGAGAGAGAGAGATAGAGTTCGAGTTCGAGATACCAATTCGAGTTCGAGATAGAGTTCGAGTTCGAGTTCGAGTTCGAGATCGAGTTCGCGTTCGAGATTCAAGATTCAAGATTTCCTTTATTGTCATTCAGACCTTTCGGTCTGAACGAAATAGAGTTCGAATTCGAGAGAGTTCGAGATCGAGTTCGCGTTCGATTGAGAGTTCGTGATAGAGGTCGAGTTCGAGATAAGAGTTCCAGTTCGATATAGTTCGATTTCGAGATAGAGTTCGTGAAAGAGTTCGAGTTCAATTACGAGTTGGAGTTGGATTTGGAGTAGGAGTTCGAGATAGTTCGAGTTCGAGTTCGAGAGAGAGTTCGAGTTCGAGTTCGAGATAAAGTTCGAGATAGAATTCGAATTCGTTCGAATTCGAGTTCGAGATAGAGTTGGATTTCGAGTTGGGGATTGATTTCGACATATAGTTCGAGAGAGTTAGAGTTCGAGATAGTGTTCGAGGTCGAGCTAGAGTTCCTGAAAGAGTTCGAGATAGTTCGAGATCAAGTTCGAGTTGGAATTGGAGTTCGAGTTCGAGTTCGAGTTCGAGTTCGAGTACGAGTTCGTGATAGAGTTTGTCCAAGTTCGTGTTGGAATTGGAGTTGGAGTTCGATAGAGTTCGAGTTCGAGATATAGTTCGACTTCGAGTTCGAGGACGAGTTCGAGTTCGAGTTCGAGATCGAGTTCTAGTTCGAGAGAGAGAGTTCGAGATAGAGTTCGAGATACAGTTAGAGTTCGAATTCGAGTTGAATGAATGAATGAAATTATTGGCCAAGTCTTCACATACAAGGAATTTGCCTTGGTGCTCCGCCCGCAAGTCGAACTCCAACTCGATTTTGAAATAGAGTTCGAGGTCGAGATGGTGTTCGAGATAGAGTTTGAGTTCGAGTTCGAGTTCGAGTTCGAGTTCGAGTTCGAGTTCGAGTTGAATGAATGAATGAATGAATGAATGGATGAATGAATGAATGAATGAATGAATGAATGAATGAATGAATGAATTAATGAAATAATTAATGAATGAATTAATTAATAAATACATATATTGGCCAAGTATTCACATACAAAGAATTATCCTTGATGGTCCGCCAGCAAGCCGAACTCCAACTCGAGTTCGAGATAGAGTACGTGTTCGAGTTCGAGATCTAATCCGTGTTCGAGTTCGATTTCGAGTTCGAGTTCGTTAGAGATAGAGTTTGTGATAGAGTTCGAGTTCAATTTGATGTTGGAGTTGGAGTTGGAGTTCGAGATAGTTCGAGTTAGAGATAGAGTTCGAGTTCAAGAAACAGTTCGAGTTCGAGATCGAGTTCGCGATAGAGTTCGAGTTCGAGATAGATTTTGATGTCGCGATAGAGTTGGAGTTCGTGATAGAGTTCGAGTTCAATGAATGAATGAATGAATGAATGAATAAATGAATGAATGAATGAATGAATGAATGAATGAATGAATGAATGAATGAATGAATGAATGAATGAATGAATGAATGAATGAATAAATGAATGAATACATTTAATGGCCAAGTATTCACAAACAAGGAATTTGCTTTGCTGGTCCGCGTATTCGAGTTCGAGTTCGAGTTCGAATTCGAGTTCGTGATAGAGGGCGAGTTCGGGTTCCAGTTCGAGATAGAGTTCGAGTTCGAGTTCGTTCGAGTTCGAGATAGACCTTATTTTATTTTTATTTTATTTAATTCTTTATTTCGAACAGAATAAAAGAATAAAAAGCGTGTGAAACAGCATACAAAAAAACAAAACAAGAATATTTATAAAGTGTCATAAACAATATCTATAAATAAATGAAATCGTATGTGTCCGAAAAGGAGCAGGAAGAAGCCAAAGCTTATTATTTCCCACCCCCTTATTCAACTGCTTATAATTATTTTATGCATATTTAGCAGCTATATGTACACCATATGTACACCAGCAGCTATATGTACAGCAACTTATTTACATTTATACACTAATGAAATATTTACAAAGCCACACAAAAAAAGAGATAAGAAAAAAGAAAAGAAAAGACCCTCATATACTATACAGTATCCCTCAGTCATATATACAACCCATCACCCTATAATCACCCTTCCCGATAGAATCAGTATAACAAATATCCCACTCACAATCACCTATTCTCATCCCAATATCCTTTTTTTTTAAAGTGTTTTTGTACATCTTTTTAAACTGAATTATGTTTGTGCTAAGCTTTATCTCCTGTTCCAGACCATTCCACAAATTCACCCCACAGATTGCTATGCACATAATTTTAAGAGTTGTTCTGATATTGTGTTTTTAAAAATTATTTTCCCCTCTCAAATTATACCCACCCTGTCTTTCCATCAACAGTTTTTCTCGAGTTCGAGATCAAGTTCGAGCTCGAGTTCGAATTGAATGAATGAATGAACACGTTTATTGGCCTAGTACTCACATACAGGGAAGTTGCCTTGGTGCTCCGCACGCGTCGAACTCAAACTCGAGTTCGAGATAGAGTTCGAGTTCGAGATAGAGTAGGATTTCGCGTTAGAGTATGAGTTCAAGAATCAAGAATCAAGAGACTTTATTGTCATGTGTCCCTGATAGGACAATGAAATTCTTGCTTTGCTTCAGCACAACAGAACATAGTAGGCATTGACTACAAAACAGATCAGTGTGTCCATATACCATTATCTACGCAAAAAGTACAAATAACAGATAATGGACTATTAATGTTCGGAGTTTTGTCCGAGTTAAGTTTAAAAGGCTGTGGAGAAGTAGCTATTCCTGAACCTGGTCATTGCAGTCTTCAGGCTCCTGTACCTTATACCTGAAGGTAGCAGGGAGATGAGTGTGTGGCCAGAATGGTGTGGTTCCTTGATGATACTGACAGCCTTTTTGAGGCAGCGACTGCGATAGATCCCCTCGATGGAAGGGAGGTCAGAGCCGATGATGGACTGAGCAGTGTTTATTACTTTTTGTAGTCTTTTCCTCTCCAGGGCGATCAAGTTGCCGAACCAAGCCACGATGCAACCGGTCAGCATGCTCTCTACTGTGCACCTGTAGAAGTTCGAGAGCGTCCTCCTTGACAAACTGACCCTCCGTAATCTTCTCAGGAAGTAGAGGCGCTGATGTGCTTTCTTAATAATTGCATAAGTGTTCTCGGACCAGGAAAGATCTTCAGAGATGTGTACGCCCAGGAATTAGAAGCTCTTGCCCCTTTCAACCATCGACCCGTTGATATAAACAGGACTGTGGGTCCCCATCCTACTCCTTCTAAAGTCCACAATCAGTTCCTCGGTTTTGCTGGTGTTGAGGGCCAAGTTATTGTGCTGGTACCATATGGACAGTTGCTCGATCTCTCTTTTATACTCTGACTCATCCCCATCAGTGAAACGTCCCACAACAGTGGTGTCGTCAGCGAACTTGATGATGGAGTTCGCAATATGACCGGCTACGAAGTCATGAGTATAGAGTGAGTACAGCAGGGGGCTGAGCACGCAGCCTTGAGGTGCTCCAGTGCTGATTGTTATCCAGTCTGACACATTTCCACCAATACGAACAGACTGTGGTCTGTGAATGAGGAAGTCGAGGATCCAATTGCAGAGGGATGCGCAGAGACCCAGTTCTGCGAGTTTGGTAACCAGCTTGGAGGGGATGATTGTATTAAATGCCGAGCTGTAATCAATGAATAACAGCCTGACATATGAGTTTGTGTTGTCCAAGTGGTCCAGAGCGGAGGGAAGGGCCAGCAAAATCGAGGTAGGATTTGATTTGCGCCATGATCAACCTCTCAAAGCACTTCATCACCACAGGCGTTAGTGCCACTGGTCGATAGTCATTGAGGCACGTCACCTTGCTCTTCTTGGGCACCGGTATTATTGATGCCCTTTTGAAGCAGGTGGGAACCTCGGACCTCAGAAGTGAGAGGTTGAAAATATCCGTAAAACTCCAGCCAGTTGATCTGCACAGGTTTTTTCGAACACGACCAGATCGAATTGGAGTTGGAGTTGGAGATAGTTCGAGTTCGAGATAGAGCTCGAGTTCAATGAATGAATGAATGAATTAATTAATTTATGGGCCAAGTATTCTCATACAAGGAATTTGCCTTGGTGCTCCGCCAGCAAATCGAACTACAACTCGAGTTCGAGATAGAGTTCGAGGTCGAGATGGTGTTCGAGATAGAGTTCGTGTTCGACAGAGAGTTCGATATAAAGTTCGAGATCGAGTTCGAGATAGAGTACGAGTTCGAGTTCGAGTTCGAATTCGAGTTCGAGTTCGAGATAGAGTTCGAGTTCGAGTTCGAGATAGAGTTCGAGTTCGAGTTGAATGAATACGATACGTGTGCGAGAGAGAGAGGGAGAGAGAGAGAGAGAGAGAGAGAGAGAGAGAGAGAGAGAGAGAGAGAGAGAGAGAGAGAGAGAGAGAGAGAGAACGAATTCGAGATTGTTAATTTGTAGTCCTTATAATAACAATGGCCTTACACCATGTCAGGTTATATAGAGTTTATTTGTTACAAGCACTACAACTTCTCACTTAGGAGTTCAATTTAAGACTAACGGAATGCAGCAGACCGCGACGCTAACAAGCTAGTGGGCGTAACAACAAATGCAAGACATAGCATGAGCCACGAATCTACATCCCCCTCTTAAAGAATCAATAACGATGTATATCCATAACTAAGCAAAGCAAATATCACAACCGATGACAGACTGGTGGAAAGTGAAACATAGTCCGGATACATCACGACCGGCATGCAAACACGACCGGGACGTGTACGATAGAGGCCATCTCCATTATTTTCTCTGGGGAAAGAGCAGGCGATGTCACCGCCGTGGGGGAGTGGACAAACGTCCCTGGAGTCGAAGCAGGTGAATGTGGCGCAGGCGAAGATGGAACAGACAGAGGAACTGTCGCAGGCATGGATTGTTGTGCTGGCAAGAGCATGCGGGGGTAACTAGATGCAGATTGAAATGAACTTGTACGATCCGGATAATATGGAGGAGGGTTTGACTCGTTCACAGGCAGAAGATGTTGCGTCGGTAGGTTCCGCCATCGGCTCTAACAATGTACCAGCGTGGCTCCGAAGCGGCACCAGACACCACCCCAATACGATCATGGCCTTTGTCAGTCTGTAAGGGGACCACCTGTCCTTTGGTCAATGGTGGCAATGGCTTACTCGTCTTGTCGAACCATATCTTTTGAACGTCACGCTTTTGTTGCAATCTGGATTGAACCTCCTTTGGCGGAAACACATGTGGGGTTAATGTTTGCTCCGCTACGGGCAGCGTGGAGGAGAAGAGAGAAGAGGGGAGAGAGAGGAGGAGAGAGAAGGGAGAAAGAGAAGGGAGAGAGAGAGAAGAGAGAGAGAGGGAAGAGGGGAGAGAGAAGGGGGAGACGGGAGCGTGGGGTTCATTTCCCACACAAGCCATAGGTGACTGGGCAATCTGAACCCAAGCACCAAGTTGAAAGCGGCCGAATGTGTGCATTCCTCGGAACAGCCGCCATTCTCCCACGCCCACCCTCCGTGGGCTGCGGGTTGGGTGGTGCGGAGGTTTGGGACAATGTTCATGCCTTCACAGTGATGTGATGGACGCGGGGGTCTGGACAAATCGCTGACAAGTCCCGCCCCCGGCTACGTCATGTTCGTTATTGGACTTTTCTGTTGAGCGGCAGTCGGTCCTTAGGCTTGTTGGCGACGCTGCCTTTCGGATAGGTGGCGTGTTGACAAAACGGCCATTCGGTAAGTTTGCTTTTAGGCGACGCAGCTTTTCGGTTCATTCGCTTTTAGGCGTCCCGCCCTTTCGGTTAGTTTGCACTTAGGCATCCCGTCCTATAGCTTAGTAGGCGTTTCGTCTTCGGACACTTTCGGTTTATTGGCGTTTCGGCCTCGTTTCCATTCGGTTCTTTGGCTTCGACTTCTTTGCTTCGGCTTCTTGTCTGTCGGCGCCACGTCTGGGTATCATCCGGCCAGCCGTGCTTAATGACAGAAGTTAGCGACCGTAAGGGTCTTGTCGCTGGCAGTCTGGGCAACCAGGTCCTCCATCCAAGATGAAGGGATGAAGGATACAGTCATCACGATAAAGTCATCATCCTGCGAGGGCAGATCCTCGCAGGTCATCCGAGATGCATGTGAAAGAGTGTCCGCCAGGTGCTTATCCATTCCACGTTTGTAGGTCAGGACGATGTCATATTTTTGAAGTTGTAGTAACATCCGTTGTGGGCGCGCTGGAGAGTTATGAATAGGTTTATTGAAAATGCTGATAAGAGGTCGGTGGTCGGTTTTAATTGTAATAGTGCGACCAACGATGAAATCGTTGAACATTTTGCAGGCGAACACAACCGCAAACAGCTCTTTTTCGATTTGGGTGAATCGTTGTTCTGTGTCAGACATGGTTCGCGAGGCCTAGGCGACAGGTTTATTGCAATGGCCATCATTCTGAAGGTATGCAGCGCGTAGCCCATGTTGTGAGGCGGCACATGGCACATGGCAGTAATAGGCAGTCAAGGATCAAAGTCCGCTAGAGTAGGGGTGGCCGACATTTGCCGTTTAAGAGTGTCAAATGCTGTCTGTTGTTGCTCATGCCAGGTCTAAGCAGATTCGTTGTGTGAGAGATGGCGCAATGGGGCTGATATTTCGCTCAAATTTGGAATGAATTTGCTCAAATAGTTAGCCATGCCAAGGGACCTCTGTAAACTGAGCACATCTGTGGGTGCTGGAAGCTCATTAATTGCACTGGTTTTCGCTGGATCCGTTTTTAGGCCGTGTTTGGTAAATATATGGCCTAAGTATTGACCGTTTTCCCAGCAATGAGGATATCGTCCACTACGATGGAGCATGGGTATCCTACAAACAATTGTTCCATGGATTGTTGAAATACTTCACTGGCAGAACTTATACCAAAAAGCATCCTCAGAAATTTATGACGTCCGAACGGAGTACTGAAAGTTGTCAACTTGGAGGAGTTATGTTCCAGTGGAATCTCCCAGAATGAGCTCTTGGCATCTTGCACTGTGAATACAGTTGCTTCAGCCATCTGCGCCGCAATCTCGTCCACAGAGCACATAGGATAACGCGCCGTTTAATTACTGTATTTAGGTCCTTGGGGTTGATACAGATCCGTATCTCATCTCTGTTGTTCTTAGAAGCGACAACCATTGCGGAGACCCAGTTCGAGGGGTCACTTATGGGACTAATCACACCCAGAGTCACCATTCTATTAAGTTCACTTTGAACGGGATCCCGCATAGCGTGGGGAATCTTGTGAGCTGGACGAACAACTGGGATTGCCTCAGGGTCAATAGTAATCGTGGATCTAACAGGCAATTTGCCCAGCTTACCATTAAACAAATCCTTGTATTGTGTTAGAATTTGATGTGTAAAATCATAGTCTGTAGACAGTGGACAGACAGAAGGGCCGAAAGAAACCAAACCCATGTCTAGGCATACATTGGCACCCAGTATGGATTGTACCTTCTCGCGTACCATGTAGAAATCCAGGATATGATCACGTGCGTTGAGACAGCAACGTAACTCTACTGGGCCGATAGGGTGTAGTCGAGAACCATCAAATGAGACAAGTGATGCAGTGGTATGACTTAAAGTTTCTGTGTTTTTCAGCATCTGGAAGACAGCCAAAGAGATTACAATGCAGCGCGCCCCCGTCGACCTTGAGATAAAGGGTTCTGCCGTTAATAAGAAATGCAACCTTGGGATCTAGCCGGTTGTGCACTGAATTAGACAATGCATTTACATCAATCTCTGCACTATAGCCATCTGTTTGTACATCCATGGGAACTAGGTGTGCGAACTGGGAGCTTGAATATTCATTATGGTTTGGCGAGTTGACAGACTGTCTCATTTGAAATCTGTCACTGCGTGAACGACACCATTTGACGAAATTGTTTCTTTTATTGCAGAATCGACCGTTTTCTATACGCAGGGCACCGGTCCCGAACTGCAATATGTGAACCCCCACAGTTAAAACAATTAGCGATCAATCTTAGGTTATTAGCCGGCCCCTGTGACGAGGGAGCAGGAGTTTGATAAGACCAGCTGGCCGCATTACCTTCACGAGCAGCAGAGTGTCCAAGAGATTGAATGTGAGCATCAGTCAGTTCAGGTATGCGACAGCGGTTTTCAACAGCCGCTAAAGTCAGGTCAACTTCCTGCAGTAATTCATCGCGTAATTCATCATTAAATATGCCATGGATTAAGCGGTCCCGTACAAGACTACATTGAATCTCTCTGAAATCGCATCGACTAGCGACATGCTTCAGCGCATTAACATGTCGTTCAACAGGTTCTCCTTGTTTTTGACACATTGAAAAATATTATGGCGTTCCATCCTTACATTCATTTGTAACTCACATAATTGTCAGAATTTACGTAGGAGACATTCAGGATCACGGCGAGACTCCACAGCAATTTGATGACCGTTGGCATCAACTCTAGCCGGTGCATGGTGAAATCTTCTGGCACGACGAGCAGCCTCAGTGCCTGCCAAATGGACAAGAATTAATGCACGAAGAGCAGGATCAGCAGCAGGAAATGCAGCCTCAACGTAGATTGAAAAATCCTCTTCAAACACACGCCATCGCTCTGCAAGATCTGCATCGAACACCAAGATCCCTGGCTTCCTGAGAGCAGAAGCCATTATCCACAGTAGAAAAATAACAAACCAAGATAAAAAAAATAGAATCAATTGAGGAGTAAGTCCGTACACTCTGACACCATGTCGATTGATGTCCTTATAATAAGAGTAGCCTTATACCATGATAAGGATTCTAAGGATAAGTACATGGAGGGCGAGGGGGAGACGGGGAGGGAGAGAGAGAGACGTGGAGGGGAGGGAGGAAGAGGTGTGGGAGAGAGAGGGGCAGGGAAGGGACGGGAGAGAGCGACGGGTAGGGTAAGAGAAAGTGGGAGGGAGGGGGGAGAGAAAGGGACTGGAACAGAGAGAGAGATGGAGAGAGAGGGAGAGATACAGTGAGAGTGAGAGCGAGAGAGACGGGGAGGGGAGGGAGACAGAGAGACTGGGAGGGGAGGGGAGAGAGATAGACGGGGAGGGAGAGAGAATGAGACGGGGAGAGAGTGGATGCGGAGAGAGGAGGGAGAGGGACGCGGAGGGAGAGAGATAGACGGGGACGGAGAGAGAATGAGACTGACAGAGAGTGATGCGGAGAGAGGAGGGAGAGAGACGCGGAGGGAGAGAAAGACGGGAGTGGCGGAGAGAAATAGACAGGGAGGGAAGGGAGAGTGAGAGAGACGGGAAAACGAGGGAGAAGGGTGGGGGTAGAGAGAGAGAGAGAAACGGGCAGGAGAGGAAGACAGAGAGACGGGGAGGGGAGGGAGAGTTAGGCGGGGAGAGGGAGACGGGTAGGGAGAGAGAGATGGGGAGGGGAGGGGGAGAGAGCGAGAGGGGGAGAGAGAGCGGGATTGACAGCAAGAGACGGAGAGAGAGAGAGAGCGGGAGAGAGAGGGAGAGAGAGAGATAGACAGGGAGGAAGGGAGAAAGATGTGGAGGGAGAGCGACGATGAGGGAGATGGAGAGCGAGACGCGGAGAAAGAGAGGGTGAGAGAGAGAGGGAGGGTGAGAGAGAGAGAGGGAGAGAGAGGGAGAGAGAGAGAGATGAGCGTTTGTCGGTACTGGGCTTGTACCCACTGGAGTTTAGAAGAACGAGGGCGGACCTCAATGAAACGTTTGTCATTTGGCCAGACATTTAGACAGGTACATGGATAGGACATGTTTAAAGGTATATTTTGGTAGATTTGCAGCCTCACAGCGCCGGATACAGACCACGGGCGGGATCTGTACAGAGATTTTGCACTTTCTCCCCGCGACCTGCCTCGGGCCCGGCACGGTGCCTCCAACTCAACACCCTCCCCTCTCTCTCCCTATCCAGGCGATTATAGATTCAGGGGAAGGGGGAAATATTTAATAGGAACCTGAGGGTGTAACTTTTCACACAGAGGGTGGTGGGTTGTATGGATCAGCTACCGGAAGATCTAGTTGAGGCAGGGATTATCACAACGTTTGGACAGGTACAGGGATAGGACAGGTTTGGAGGGATATGGGCCAAACGCAGGCAGGTGGAAATAAGTGTAGATGGGGCATGTTGGTCAGTCTGGGTAAGTTGACCGAAGGACCAGTTTCCATGTTGTGTTTACATCCCCACCCCTCTACCCCCCTCTCCGTCACTTTCTCGGGACTCCCCATCACTCACCCCTCACACTCTCCCCCCTTCCAGTCTCTCACTCCCTCTCGCCCTCTCACTCTTTCTCTCTCCATGTCTCTCCCTCCCACCCCCCTTCTTTCTCTCTCCTCTCTCCCATCTATCCCTCTCCCTCCCCGTTTCTCTCTCTGTTCTCCATCTCCCCGCCTCTCTCTCCCCGTCTCTCTCTACTTCCCCCTCACTCTCTCTCCCTCCGTCACTCTCTCTCCCTCCGTTCCTCCCCGTCTCTCTCCCTCTGCCCCCGAGCCCCTTCACACAGTCGGTGACCCCTCCTACATGCAACCCCACCACTCATTTCCCCACCCCATCACACACCTTCTGCATGGTGTCAGACACTCCCTCCCTCCAGTTGTGGCCGAGACTGGGGAGCGGGAGTGACGAGGAGAAGGAGCGCAGGCGAGGGGAGGATGAGAAAGAGAGAGACGTAGAGGGGAGAGAGAGACACACGGAGGGGATGAGAAAGAGATGCGGCAGAGAAAGAGAGAGGAGAGGAGGGAGAGACGGGGCGGTAGCGAGAGGAAGACGGTGAGACACGTGGATGGAGCGAGAGATGGTGAGGTTGGGATTAGAGAGACATGGGGGGGGAGAGGGAGAGAAAGAAAGTAAGAGAGTGACGGGGAGGTGAGGGAGAGACGGGGATGGGAGGAAGAGTGAGTCGGGAGGGAGAAGAGATAGAGACGGGTAGGGAAGGAGAAAGACGGGTAAGAGAAAGGTAGAAGAACGAGGTCAATGAAACAACGTTGAGTCATTTGGCCAGATACATTTGGGCCCAGACAATTTTGACAGGTACATGGATAGGACAGGTTTAAAGGTATAATTACAGGTGCCCTCCCCTAATTCTCTCATTTACAGGTGCCCTCCGTTAAATCCAAGTGCCAGATACCCGATGGGGAGAGAGATGGGGGAGAGTGTGGTTAAAGAGGAGAGGGTAGAGAGAGAGAGAGAAAGCATGAGAGAGAGAGAGAGAGAGAGAGAGAGAGAGAGAGAGAGAGAGAGAGAGAGAGAGAGAGAGAGAGAGAGAAGAGAGAGAGAGGGGGAGAGAGAGAGAGAGAGAGAGAGAGAGAGAGAGAGAGAGAGAGAAAGAGAGAGACGGATGGAGAGAGAAGGATGGGTAAGGGGAGGAGAGAGAGTTGAAGGCGTGGGAGAAAAGAGCGAGACGGGAAAGTGGAGAGAGTGAGAGATGGGGTCTCGCCTGAAGAATGGTCTCGACCCGAATGTCCGCATTCATTCTCCCAGAGAATCTGCATGCCCGTTGAGTTACGCCAGAATTGTGTTTGTCTATGTTAAAACCAAGTTGTCGTGGCCAGGTTAATAAACTGTGCTCAACATATGATGAGCGTTTGTCGGCACTGGTAGGGGAAGGAAGAAGTGACGGGTGGGGGAGGGAGAAGGACCGGGGAGGGAGGGAGAGAGAAGAACGGTAACACCTCAATGAAACAACGTTAAAGTCATTTGTCCAGATACATTTTGCCAGATATTAGACAGGTAAATGGATAGGAGAGGTTAAAGGTAGACTTACACGTGCCCTACCCTAATTCTCGCATTTAAATCCGTGTAGAATTGTTGCCTCAGCGCCGAAGACACGATGGGGAGAGATGGGGGAGGGAGAGAGACAAGGGTGAGAGAGAGGGAGAGAAAGAGAGAGAGAGAGAGAGAGAGAGAGAGAGAGAGAGAGAGAGAGAGAGAGAGAGAGAGAGAGAGAGAGAGAGAGAGAGAGAGAGAGATATGGGGGGGTGAGAGAGAGAGAGAAAAGAGAGAGAGAAAGAGAGAGAGAGAGAGAGAGAGAGAGAGAGGGGAAGGAGAGAGAGGAGAGAGAGAGAGAGAGAGAGAGAGGAGAGAGAGAGAGAGAGAGAGAGGGAGAGGAGAGAGGGGAGGGGAGAGAGAGGGGGGGGAGAGGGATGGGAGGAGGGAAGGGACTGTGGGGGTAGGGGAGGGGAGAGAGGAGGGCTGACGTCTGAAGAGGGGTCTCCACCCGAAACGTCCCATTTTTCTCTCCAGAGCTGTCTGCCTGTCCCGTTGAGTAGTTGTTCCACCATTTTGATTATCTATGTTAAGCCAAGTTTTTGTCGTGGCCAGGTTAAGACATTTTCTCTCTCTCCCTATCCAGAGGATAAGATTCAAGGGGAGGGGTAAAAGATTTAATAGGAACTGAGGGGGTAAATTTTTCCACACAGAGGGTGGTGGGTTGTATGGATCAGCTGCCGGAAGATTGTAGTTGAGGCAGGGATTTCACAACGTCTGGACAGGTACAGGACAGGACAGGTTTAGAGGGATATGGGCCAAACGCGGGCAGGTGGAATAAGTGTAGATGTTGGTTCAGTCTGGGCAAGTTGGACCGAAGGATCTGTTTTCCATGTTGTGTTAGATCTACACCC
>JAXLNO010000385.1:1116774-1134209 GCA_038087875.1 Malacoraja senta | reverse complement strand
CTCTGTGGAAAAGTTATGCGCTCAGTTCCTATTAAATATTTCCCCCTTCCCCTTGAATCTATATCGCCTGGATCGGGGAAGAGTTGGAGGCACCGTGCCGGCCCGAAGCAGGTCGCGGGGAGAACGTGCAAACTATGTACAGACCCCGCCCGTGGTCTGTATCCGGCGCTGTGAGGCAGCAAATCATCCACTTGGATTTAAGGGAGGGCACCTGTAAATCCGGGAATAAGGGGAGGGCACCTGTAAATATACCTTTAAACATGTCCTATCCGTGTACCTGTCTAAATGTCTGGCCAAATGACAAACGTTTCATTGAGGTCCGCCTCGTTCTCCTAAACTCCAGTGGGTACAAGCCCAGTACCGACAGACGCTCATCTCTCTCTCTCTCTCTCCCTCTCTCTCTCTCTCCCTTCCTCTCTTTCTCTCACCCTCCCTCTCTCTCTCACCCTCTCTTTCTCCCCGTCTCGCTCTCCATCTCCCTCGCCGTCTCTCTCCCTCCTCATCCCTCGCTCTCCCTCCACATCTTTCTCCCTTCCTCCCTGTCTATCTCTCTCTCTCTCCCTCTCTCTCCCGCTCTCTCTCTCCCTCTAGCTGTCAATCCCGCTCTCTCCCCCCCTCTCGCTCTCTCCCCCTCCCCTTCCCATCTCTCTCTCCCTACCCGTCTCCCTCTCCCCGCCTAACTCTCCCTCCCCTCCCCGCCTCTCTGTCTTCCTCTCCTGCCCGTTTCTCTCTCTCTATCTCTACCCCCCACCCTTCTCCCTCGCTTTCCCGTCTCTCTCACTATATCTCCCTTCCCTCCCAGTCTATTTCTCTCCTCCACTCCCGTCTTTCTCTCCCTCCACGTCTCTCTCCCTCCTCTCTCCGCATCACTCTCTCTCTCAGTCTCATTCTCTCTCCCTCCCCGTCTATCTCTCTCCCTCCCCGCCTATCTCTCTCCCTCCCCTACCAGTCTCTCTGTCTCCCTCCCCTCCCCGTCTCTCTCGCTATCTCTCTCTCACTGTATCTCTCCCTCTCTCTCCATCTCTCTCTCTGTTCCAGTCCCTCTCTCTCCCCCCTCCCTCCCCATCTTTCTCTTACCTTACCCGTCGCTCTCTCCCGTCTCTTCGCTGCCCCTCTCTCTCCCACACCTCTTCCTCCCTCACCTCCACGTCGCTCTCTCTCGCTCCCCGTCTCCCCCTCGCCCTCCATGTACTTATCCTTAGAATCATTATCATGATGTAAGGCTACTCTTATTATAAATACATCAATCGACATGGTGTCAGAGTGTACGGACTTACCCCTCAATTGATTATATTTTTTTTAATCTTGGTTTGTTATTTTTCTACTGTGGATTATGGCTTCTGCTCTCAGGAAGCCAGGGATCTTGGTGTTCGATGCAGATCTTGCAGAGCGATGGCTTGTGTTTGAAGAGGATTTTTCAATCTACGTCGAGGCTGCATTTCCTGCTGCTGATCCTGCTCTTCGTGCATTAATTCTTCTCCATTTGGCAGGCCCTGAGGCTGCTCGTCATTACAGAAGATTTCACCATGCACTGGCTAGAGTTCATGCTAACGGTGATCAAATTGCTGAGGAGTCTCGCCGTGAATTCTGACAATTATGTGAGTTACAAATTAATGTAAGCATGGAACGCCATAATATTTTTCAATGTGTCAAAAACAAGGAGAACCTGTTGAACTACATGTTAATGCGCTGAAGCATGTCGCTAGTCGATGCGATTTCAGAGAGATTGAATATAGTCTTGTACGGGACCGCTTAATCCATGGCATATTGAATGATGAATTACGCGATGAATTACTGCAGGAAGTTGACCTGACTTTAGCGTCTGTTGAAAACCGCTGTCGCATAGCTGAACTGACTGATGCTCACATTCAATCTCTTGGACACTCTGCTGCTCGTGAAGGTAATGCGGCCAGCTTGTCTTATCAAACTCCTGCTCGCTCGTCACAGGGGCCAGCTAATAACCTAAGATTGATCGCTAATTGTTTTAACTGTGGGGGTTCACATATTGCAGTTCGGGACCGGTGCCCTGCGTATGGAAAACTGTCGATTCTGCAATAAAATAAACAATTTCGTCAAATGCTGTCGTTCACGCAGTGACAGATTTCAAATGAGACAGTCTGTCAACTCGCCAAACAATAATGAATATTCAAGCTCCCAGTTCGCACACCTAGTTCCCATGGATGTACAAACAGATGGCTATAGTGCAGAGATTGATGTAAATGCTTTGTCTAATTCATTGCACAACCGGCTAGATCCCAAGGTTGCATTCCTTATTAACGGCAGAACCCTTTATCTCAAGGTCGACGGGGGCGCGCTGCAATGTAATCTCTTTGGCTGTCTTCCAGATGCTGAAAAACACAGAAACTTTAACTCATACAACTGCATCACTTGTCTCATTTGATGGTCCTCGACTACACCCTATCGGCCAAGTAGAGTTACGTTGCTGTCTCAACTCACGTGAACACATCCTGGATTTCTACATGGTACGCGAGAAGGTACCATCCATACTGGGTGCCAATGTATGCCTAGACATGGGTTTGGTTTCTTTCGGCCCTTCTGTCTGTCCACTGTCTACAGACTATGATTTTACACGTCAAATTCTAACACGATACAAGGATTTGTTTACTGGTAAGCTGGGCAAGTTGCCTGTTAGATCCACGATTACTATTGACCCTGAGGCAATCCCAGTTGTTCGTCCGGCTCACAAGATTCCCCACGCTATGCGGGATCGCGTTCAAAGTGAACTTAATAGAATGGTGACTCTGGGTGTGATTACTCCCATAAGTGACCCCTCGGACTGGGTCTCCACAATGGTTGTCGCTTCTAAGAACAACAGAGATGAGATACGGATCTGTATCAACCCAAGGACCTAAATACAGTAATTAAACGGCGCGTTATCCTATGTGCTCTGTGGACGAGATTGCGGCGCAGATGGCTGAAGCAACTGTATTCACAGTGCAAGATGCCAAGAGCTCATTCTGGCAGATTCCACTGGAACAAAACTCCTCCAAGTTGACAACTTTCAGTACTCCGTTCGGACGTCATCAATTTCTGAGGAAGCCTTTTGGTATAAGTAGTGGACGATATCTTCATTGCTGGGAAAACGGTCAAGGAGCACGATGCCAATCTGACGAAAGTATTGAGGCGTGCACAGGCCATCCATCTCAAGCTATATCCTAAAAAATGCAAATTCAGAGTGAATGAGGTAAAATACTTAGGCCATATATTTACCAAAGACGGCCTAAAACGGACCCAGCGAAAACCAGTGCAATTAATGAGCTTCCAGCACCCACAGATGTGCTCAGTTTACAGAGGTCCCTTGGCATGGCTAACTATTTGAGCAAATTCATTCCAGATTTCAGCGAAATATCAGCCCCATTGCGCCTTCTCACACACAACGAATCTGCTTAGACCTGGCATGAGCAACAACAGACAGCATTTGACATTCTTAAACGGCAGATGTCGGCCACCCCTACTCTAGCGGACTTTGATCCTACACTGCCTATTACTGCCATGTGCCATGTGCCGCCTCACAACATGGGCTACGCGCTGTATACATTCAGAATGATGGCCATGGCAATAAACCTGTCGCCTAGGCCTCGCGAACCATGTCTGACACAGAACAACGATTCACCCAAAAACGATTCATCGAAAAAGAGCTGTTTGCGGTTGTGTTCGCCTGCAAAATGTTCAACGATTTCATCGTTGGTCGCACTATTACAATTAAAACCGACCACCGACCTCTTATCAGCAATTTCAATAAACCTATTCATAACTCTCGAGCGCGCCCACAACGGATGTTACTAAAACTTCAAAAATATGACATCGTCCTGACCTACACACGTGGAATGGATATGCACCTGGCGGACACTCTTTCACATGCATCTCGGATGACCGGCGAGGATCTGCCCTCGCAGGACGATGACTTTATCGTGATGACTGTATCCTTCATCCCTTCATCTTGGATGGAGGACCTGGTTGCCCAGACTGCCAGCGACAAGACCCTTACGGTCGCTAACGTCTGTCATTAAGCACGGCTAGCCGGATGATACCCAGACGTGGCGCCGACAGACAAGAAGCCGAAGCAAAGAAGTCGAAGCCAAAGAACCGAATGGAAACGAGGCCGAAACGCCAATAAACCGAAAGAGTCCGAAGACGAAACGCCTACTAACCGAAAGGACGGGATGCCTAAGTGCAAACTAACCCAAAGGGCGGGACACCTAAAAGCCAACGAACCGAAAAGCTGCGACGCCGTAAAGCAAACTTACCGAATGGACGTTCTGTCAAAACGCCACCTACCCGAAAGGCGGCGTCGCCAACAAGCCTAAGGACCGACTGCCGCTCAACAGAAAAGTCCAATAACGAACTTGTCAGCGATTTGTCCAGACCCCCGCGTCCATTACATCACTGTGAAGGCATGAACATTGTCCCAAACCTCCGCTCCACCCGACCCGCAGCCCACGGAGGATGGCCGTGGCAGAATGGCGGCTGTTCCGAGGAATGCACACATTCGGCCGCTTTCAACTTGGTGCTTGGGTTCAGATTGCCCAGTCACCTATGGCTTGTGTGGGAAAATGAACCCCACGCTCCCGTCTCCCCCTTCTCTCTCCCCTCTTCCCTCTCTCTCTTCTCTCTCTCTCTCCCTTCTCTTTCTCCCTTCTCTCTCCTCCTCTCTCTCCCCTCTTCTCTCTCCTCCTCCACGCTGCCCGTAGGGGAGCAAACATTAACCCTGGTACTTTCCCTTGCAACCGCAAGAGATGCAACACTTGTCCCTTCACCTCCCCCCTCTACTCCATTCAAGGACCCAAGCAGTCGTTTCAGGTGCGACAGAGGTTCACCTGCATCTCCTCCAACCTCATCTATTGCATCCGCTGCTCGAGATGCCAGCTGATCTACATCGGTGAGACCAAGCGGAGGCTTGGCGATCGTTTCGCCGAACACCTCCGGTCGGTCCGCAATAACCAACCTGACCTCCCGGTGGCTCACACTTCAACTCCCCCTCCCATTCCGTATCTGACCTCTCTGTCCTGGGTCTCCTCCATGGCCACAGCGAGCAACACCGTAAATTGGAGGAAATGCACCTCATATTCCGCTTGGGCAGTCTACATCCTGGGGGCTTGAACATTGAATTCTCCCAATTCTGCTAGCCCTTGCTGTCCCCTCCCCATCATCAGCCATCTGGTTGTCTCCTCCCCTCCCCCAGCCCTCGGGCTCCTCCTCCGTCTTTTTTCCTTTTTTCCTTTCTTCTCCCCACCCCCTATCAGTCTGAAGAAGGGTTTCGGCCCGAAACGTTACCTATTTCCTTCGCTCCATAGATGCTGCTGCACCCGCTGAGTTTCTCCAGCATTTTTGTGTACCACCAAACATTAACCCCACATGTGTTTCCGCCAAAGGAGGTTCAATCCAGGTTGCAACAAAAGCGTGACGTTCAAAAGGTATAGTTCGATAAGACGAGTAAGCCACTGCCACCATTGACCAAAGGACAGGTGGTCCTCTTACAGACTGACAAAGGCCTTGACCGTATTGGGGTGGTGTCTGGTCCCTCCTCCTTATTATCCGGATCGTACAAGTTCATTTCAATCTGCATCTAGTGACCCCCGCATGCTCTTGCCAGCACAACAATCCATGCCTGCGACAGTTCCTCTGTCTGTTCCATCTTCGCCTGCGCCACATTCTCCTGCTTCGACTCCAGGGACGTTTGTCCACTCCCCCACGGCGGTGACATCGCCTGCTCTTTCCCCAGAGAAAAATAATGGAGATGGCCTCTATCGTACACGTCCCGGTCGTGTTTGCAGGCCGGTCGTGATGTATCCGGACTATGTTTCACTTTCCACCAGTCCGTCCGGTTGTGATATTTGCTTTGCTTAGTTATGGATATACATCGTTATTAATACTTTAAGAGGGGGATGTAGATTCGTGGCTTGCATTTGAAGTTACGCCCACTAGCTTGTTAGCGTCGCGGTCTGCTGCATTCCGTTAGTCTTAAATTGAACTCCTAAGTGAGAAGTTGTAGCGCTTGTAACCAATAAACTCTATATAACCTGACATGGTGTAAGGCCATTGTTATTATAAGGACTACAAATCAACAATCTCGAACTCGTTCTCTCTCTCTCTCTCTGTCTCTCTCTCTCTCTCTCTCTCTCTCTCTCGCTCTCTCTCTCTCTCTCTCTCTCCCTCTCTCTCTCTCTCTCTCGCACACGTATCGTATTCATTCAACTCGAACTCGAACTCTATCTCGAACTCGAACTCTATTTCGAACTCGAACTCGAATTCGAACTCGAACTCGAATTCGAACTCGAACTCGAACTCGTACTCTATCTCGAACTCGAGTTCGAGTTGGACTTGCGGGCGGAGCACCAAGGCAAATTCCTTGTATGTGAATACTTGACCAATAAACGTATTCATTTATTCATTCAATCAACTCGAACTCGAACTCGAACTCGAACTCGATCTCGAACTCGATCTCGAACTTTATATCGAACTCTCTGTCGAACACGAACTCTATCTCGAACACCATCTCGACCTCGAACTCTATCTCGAACTCGAGTTGGAGTTCGATTTGCTGGCGGAGCACCAAGGCAAATTCCTTGTATGAGAATAGTTGGCCCATAAATGTATTCATTCATTCATTCATTCATTGAACTAGAACTCGAGCTCGATCTCGAACTTGAACTCGAACTCGAATGCGGATTTGAACTCTAACTGTATCTCGAACTCCATCTCGAACTCGAACTCTATCTCGAACACGAACTATCTCGAACTCCAACCCCAATTCGAACTGGTCGTGTTCGAAAAAACCTGTGCGGATCAACTGGCTGGAGTTTTACGGATATTTTCAACCTCACATTTCTGAGGTTCGAGGTTCCCACCTGCTTCAAAAGGGCATCAATTATACCGGTGCCCAAGAAGAGCAAGGTGACGTGCCTCAATGACTATCGACCAGTGGCACTAACGCCTGTGGTGATGAAGTGCTTTGAGAGGTTGATCATGGCGCAAATCAAATCCTACCTCGACAAAAATCTGGTCCCACTGCAGTTCGCTTACCGCCACAACAGATTAACGGCGGATGCGATCTTGCTCGCCCTCCACTCCGCTCTGGACCACTTGGAAAACACAAACTCATATGTCAGGCTGTTATTCATTGATTACAGCTCGGCATTTAATACAATAATCCCCTCCAAGCTGGTTACCAAACTCGCAGAACTGGTTCTCTGCGCATCCCTCTGCAATTGGATCCTCGACTTCCTCATTCACAGACCACAGTCTGTTCGTATTGGTGGAAATGTGTCAGACTATATAACAATCAGCACGGGAGCACCTCAAGGCTGCGTGCTCAGTCCCCTGCTGTACTCACTCTATATTCATGACTGCGTAGCCGGTCATATTGCGAACTCCATCATCAGGTTCGCTGACGACACCACTGTTGTGGGACGTATAACTGATGGGGATGAGTCAGAGTATAGAAGAGAGATCGAGCAACTGTCCATATGGTACCAGCACAATAACCTGGCCCTCAACACCAGCAAAACCGAGGAACTGATTGTGGACTTTAGAAGGAGTAGGATGGGGACCCACAGTCCCGTTTATATCAACGGGTCGATGGTTGAAAGGGTCAAGAGCTTCTAATGCCTGGGCGTGCACATCTCTGAAGATCTTTCCTAGTCCGAGAACACTGATGCAATTATTAAGAACGCACATCAGCGCCTCTACTTCCTGAGAAGATTACGGAGGGTCAGTTTGTCAAGGTGGACGCTCTCTAACTTCTACAGGTGCACAGCAGAAAGCATGCTGACCGGTTGCATCGTGGCTTGGTTCGGCAACTTGAGCGCCCTGGAGAGGAAAAGACTACAAAAAGTAATAAACACTGCTCAGTCCATCATCGGCTCTGACCTCCCTTCCATCGAGGGGGTCTATCGCAGTCGCTGCCTCAAAAAGGCTGTCAGTATCACCAAGGAACCACACCATCCTGGCCATACACTCATCTCCCTGCTACCTTCAGGTATAAGGTACAGGAGCCTGAAGACTGCAATGACCAG
The DNA here is from genome assembly GCA_038087875.1 of Malacoraja senta. Classification (NCBI taxonomy): domain Eukaryota; kingdom Metazoa; phylum Chordata; class Chondrichthyes; order Rajiformes; family Rajidae; genus Malacoraja; species Malacoraja senta. Next base: position 1,126,173 of record JAXLNO010000385.1, on the reverse strand, counting down.
GTTCACGAATAGCTACTTCTCCACAGCCTTTTAAACTTGGCTCGGACAAAGCTCCGAACATTAATAGTCCATTATCTGTTATTTGTACTTTTTACGTAGAAAATGGTATATCGACACACTGATCTGTTTTGCAGTGAATGCCTACTACGTTCTGTTGTGCTGAAGCAAAGCAAGAATTTCATTGTCCTATCAGGGACTCATGACAATAAAGTCTCTTGATTCTTGATTCTTGAACTCAAACTCTAACTCGAACGCGAAATCGTACTCTATCTCGAACTCGAACTCTATCTCGAACTCGAGTTTGAGTTCGACTTGCGGGGGGAGCACTAAGGCAACTTCCCTGTATGTGAGTACTAGGCCAATAAGCGTGTTCATTCATTCATTCAATTCGAACTCGAGCTCGAACTTGATCTCGAACTCGAGAAAAACTGTTTATGGAAGACAGGGTGGGTATAATTTGAGAGGGGAAAATAATTTTTTAAAACACAATATCAGAACAACGCTTAAAATTATGTGCATAGCAATCTGTGCGGTGAATTTGTGCAATGGTCTGGAACAGGAGATAAAGCTTAGCCTAAACATAATTCAGTTTAAAAAGAGGTACAAAAACACTTTTTTTTAAAGGATATTGGGATGAGGATAGGTGATTGTGAGTGGGATATTTGTTATACTGATTATATCGGGAAGGGTGATTATAGGGTGATGGGTTGTATATATGACTGAGGGATACTGTATAGTATATGAGGGTTTTTTTCTTTTCTTTTTTCTTTTCTCTCTCTTTTTTGTATGGCTTTGTAAATATTTGATTAGTGTATAAATGTAAATAATTTGCTGTACATATAGCTGCTGGTGTACATATGGTGTACATATAGCTGCTAAATATGTATAAAATAACAATAAGCAGTTGAATAAGGGGGTGGAAATAATAAGCTTAGGCTTCTTCCTGCTCCTTTTCGGACACATACGATTTCATTTATTTATAGATATTGTTTATGACACTTTATAAATATTCTTGTTTTTTTTTTTTTATGCTGTTTCACACGCTTTTTATTCTTTTATTCTGTTCGAAATAAAGAATTAAATAAAAGAAAAATAAAATAAGGTCTATCTCGAACTCGAACTCGAACTCGAACTCGAACTCTATCTCGAATTCGAACTCGAACTCGCACTCGCTCTCGAACTTTCTGTCGAACTCGCACTCTATCTCGAACTCGAATTCGAACTCGAACTCGAACTCGAATACGCGGACCAGCAAAGCAAATTCCTTGTTTGTGAATACTTGGCGAATAAATGTATTCATTCATTCATTCATTCATTCATTCATTCATTCATTCATTCATTCATTCATTCATTCATTGAACTCGAACTCTATCACGAACTCCAACTCTATCGCGACATCAAAATCCATCTCGAACTCGAAATCTATCGCGAACTCTATCTCGAACTCGAACTATCTCGAACTCCAACTCCAACTCCAACATCAAATTGAACTCGAACTTTATCACAAACTCTATCTCTAACGAACTCGAACTCGAAATCGAACTCGAACACGGATTAGAACTCGAACTCGAACACGTACTCTATCACGAACTCGAGTTGGAGGTCGATTTGCTCGCGGACCATCAAGGCAAATTCCTTGTATGTGAATACTTGGCCAATAAATGTATTTATTAATTCATTCATTCATTAATTCTTTCATTCATTCATTCATTCATTCATTCATTCATTCATCCATTCATTCATTCATTCATTCATTCAACTCGAACTCGAACTCGAACTCGAACTCGAACTCGAACTCGAACTCGAACTCTATCTCGAACTCGAACTCGATCTGGAACTCGATCTCGAACTCGATCTCGAACTATATATCGAACTCTCTGTCGAACACAAACTCTATCTCGAACACCATCTCGACCTCGAACTCTATTTCAAAATCGAGTTGGAGTTCGACTTGCGGGCGGAGCACCAAGGCAAATTCCTTGTATGTGAAGACTTGGCCAATAAATTCATTCATTCATTCAACGAATTCGAACTCTAACTGTATCTCGAACTCTATCTCGAACTCTCTCTCTCGAACTAGAACTCGATCTCGAACTCGATCTCGAACTCGTCCTCGAACTCGAAGTCGAACTATATCTCGAACTCGAACTCTATCCAACTCCAATTCCAACTCGAACTTGGACAAACTCTATCACGAACTCGTACTCGAACTCGAACTCGAACTCGAACTCGAACTCGAACTCCAATTCCAACTCGAACTTGAACTCAAACTATCTCGAACTCTTTCAGGAACTCTATCTCGACCTCGAACACTATCTCTAACTCTAACTCTCTCGAACTATATGTCGAAATCAATCCCCAACTCGAAATCCAACTCTATCTCGAACTCGAATTCGAACGAATTCTATCTCGAACTTTATCTCGAACTCGAACTCGAACTCTCTCTCGAACTCGAACTCGAACTATCTCGAACTCCTACTCCAACTCCAACTCCAACTCGAAATTGAACTCGAACTCTTTCACGAACTCTATCTCGAAATCGAACTATATCGAACTGGAACTCTTATCTCGAACTCGAACTCTATCACGAACTCTCAATCGAACGCGAACTCGATCTCGAACTCTCTCGAATCCGAACGCTATCTCGAATGCGAACTCGATTTCGAACTCGAACTCGAACTCGAACTCTATCTCGAACTCGAATTGTTATCTCGAACTCGAACTCTATCTCTCTCTCCCTCTCTCGAACTCTACCTCAAACTCTATCTCGAACGCGAACTCTATCTCGAATTATCTCGAACGCGAACTCGATCTCGAACTCGAACTCGAACTCTATCTTGAACTTGAACTCACTGTTGTGGGACGTATCACTGATGGGGATGAGTCAGAGTATAGAAGAGAGATCGAGCAACTGTCCATATGGTACCAGCAAAATAACCTGGCCCTCAACACCAGCAAAACCGAGGAACTGATTGTGGACTTTAGAAGGAGTAGGATGGGGACCCACAGTCCCGTTTATATCAACGGGTCGATGGTTGAAAGGGTCAAGAGCTTCTAATTCCTGGGCGTGCATATCTCTGAAGATCTTTCCTGGTCCGAGAACACTGATGCAATTATTAAGAAAGCACATCAGCGCCTCTACTTCCTGAGAAGATTACGGAGGGTCAGTTTGTCAAGGAGGACGCTCTCGAACTTCTACAGGTGCACAGTAGAGAGCATGCTGAGCGGTTGCATCGTGGCTTGGTTCGGCAACTTGAGCGCCCTGGAGAGGAAAAGACTACAAAAAGTAATAAACACTGCTCAGTCCATCATCGGCTCTGACCTCCCTTCCATCGAGGGGATCTATCGCAGTCGCTGCCTCAAAAAGGCTGTCAGTATCATCAAGGAACCACACCATCCTGGCCACACACTCATCTCCCTGCTACCTTCAGGTATAAGGTACAGGAGGCTGAAGACTGCAATGACCAGGTTCACGAATAGCTACTTCTCCACAGCCTTTTAAATTTGGCTCGGACAAAACTCCGAACATTAATAGTCCATTATCTGTTATTTGTACTTTTTACGTAGATAATGATATATGGACACACTGATCTGTTTTGTAGTGAATGCCTACTATGTTCTGTTGTGCTGAAGCAAAGCAAGAATTTCATTGTCCTATCAGGGACACATGACAATAAAGTCTCTTGATTCTTGATTCTTGAACTCGAACTCGAACTCGAACGCGAACTCGTACTCTATCTCGAACTAGAACTCTATCTCGAACTCGAGTTTGAGTTCGACTTGCGGGCGGAGCACCAAGGCAACTTCCCTGTATGTGAGTACTAGGCCAAGAAACGTGTTCATTCATTCATTCAATTCGAACTCGAGCTCGAACTTGATCTCGAACTCGAGAAAAACTGTTTATGGAAAGACAGGGTGGGTATAATTTGAGAGGGGAAAATAATTTTTAAAAACACAATATCAGAACAACTTAAAATTATGTGCATAGCAATCTGTGGGGTGAATTTGTGGAATGGTCTGGAACAGGAGATAAAGCCTAGCACAAACATAATTCAGTTTAAAAAGATGTTCAAAAACACTTTTTTTTAAAGGATATTGGGATGAGGATAGGTGATTGTGAGTGGGATATTTGATATACTGATTGTATCGGGAAGGGTGATTATAGGGTGATGGGTTGTATATATGACTAAGGGATACTGCATTGTATATGAGGGTTATGGGTTGTATATATGACTGAGGGATACTGTATAGTATATGAGGGTTTTTTCTTTTCTTTTTTCTTTTTTCTCTCTTTTTTTGTATGGCTTTGTAAATATTTGATTAGTGTATAAATGTAAATAATTTGCTGTACATATAGCTGCTGGTGTACATATGGTGTACATATAGCTGCTAAATATGTATAAAATAATTGTAAGCAGTTGAATAAGGGGGTGGGAAATAATAAGCTTTGGCTTCTTCCTGCTCCTTTTCGGACATATACGATTTCATTTATTTATAGATATTGTTTATGACACCATATAAATATTCTTGTTTTGTTTTTTTGTATGCTGTTTCACACGCTTTTTATTCTTTTTTTCTGTTCGAAATAAAGGATTAAATAAAATAAAAATAAAATAAGGTCTATCTCGAACTCGAACTCGAACTCGAACTCAAACTCGAACTCTATCTCGAACTCGAACTCGAACTCGCACTCTATCTCGAACTCGAACTCGAACTCGAACTCTATCTCGAACTCGAACTCGAACTCGCACTCTATCTTGAACTCGAACTCGCTCTCGAACTTTCTCTCGAACTCGCACTCTATCTCGAACTCGAATTCGAACTCGAACTCGAACTCGAATACGCGGACCAGCAAAGCAAATTCCTTGTTTGTGAATACTTGGCCAATAAATGTATTCATTCATTTATTCATTCATTCATTCATTCATTCATTCATTCATTCATTCATTCATTCATTCATTCATTGAACTCCACAACTACAGCTCTGTTAAAATTTACCAGCGATGTGTTCACTGCTTCCGAGGATGGTAAACTGACCGGTGCCATCTTTCCAAGGCCTTTGATGTTGTTGACCACTACCTACTGCTTGATAAACTTTACTCTATTGGTCTTTCTCGAAACAATCTACTGTGGTTAACTCATACCTTCATAACAGACGCCAACGTGTCACCATTAATGGAAGTCAATCCAATTTCTTAATTGTTGAGAAGGGGGTCCCGCAAGGTTCGTCCTTGGGACCACTCCTTTTCTCTATTTTCATAAACGACCTCCCCAATATCTGTTCTGACTGTCAAATGCAACTATATGCCGATGATGCGGTGCTATATACATCTAGTACTAACAAGTCTGAAATTGAAAGAACCCTTCAATCAGATCTTATTTCTGTTCAGAAATGGCTATTATTTAACAAATTAATTTTAAATAAAAATAAATCATGTAGTATGTTATTTGGTACCAGACAAGGCCTTGGTAATTCTGTAGATCTGACTATATCATTTAATGAAGGATCATCATTAGAACAAGTACTGAACTTCAAATATCTTGGTGTTTGGCTTGACCTAACGCTTTCATTTACGCAGCACAGTGAGACGATTACTAAAAAACTTAGCTGTAATCTAGCTATTCTTTACCGCCATATAAATTGTTTCACCTTTCAGATGAGAAAAATAATTGTCTCTCAACTACTACTACCAACACTGGATTATGCTGATATTGTCTATCAGAATACATTTGATATACATCTTCAACCTCTTAATGTAGTTTATAAGTCTTTGCAGATTTATTTTAAGGTGTCCATATACAACTCACCACTGTTCTATGTACGAAACTTTAAACTGGTTATCCCTCCACGCTCGAAGATGCTACCACTGGTTCCAGTTCATCTTTAAATGCATCCATCTTAATTACCCTTCTTATTTAAAACAAGACCTATTACCATACACACCCTCATATTCACTAAGACATATTCAACAACCCTTCTTTTTCATTCCAAGAACGAACAAAGAAATTGGGAGACGTGCATTTAAATATAAAGCTCCTTCTGACTGGAACACTCTGCCTAGTACCATAAGAACTATTAGTTCATTTCGTCTATTTAAAAATACACTTTTACCATTTCTCATAAAACCATGTATCTGTTTCTAGTATTAGAGTATTGCATAGCGATTAACATTATGCTGTAACACATAACTTTTGTTATTATTGGATTTAAGTTAATTAACAATTGTTAAAAACTATAACAAATGGGGATGGAGGGGTTTTGGGTTTGGTGTGTGGGTAGGTGGGTCGATGAGAGCCTTTATGTATGTTATGTCTTGTGCTGTATGTTCTATGTTGGACCCCCTCGAAAACGAGATGACTGTCTATCTCAAGGGGTTATCCATAAATAAACTTGTTGAAACTTGTTGTTGAAACTCGAACTCTATCACGAACTCCAACTCTATCGCGACATCAAAATCTATCTCGAACTCGAACTCTATCGCGAACTCGATCTCGAACTCGAACTGTTTCTTGAACTCGAACTCTATCTCGAACTCGAACTACCTCGAACTCCAACTCCAACTACAATATCAAATTGAACTCAAACTCTATCACAAACTCTATCTCTAACGAACTCGAACTCGAAATCGAACTCGAACACGGATTAGAACTCGAACTCGAACACGTACTCTATCTCTAACTCGAGTTGGAGTTCGACTTGCTGGCGGACCATCAAGGCAAATTCCTTGTATGTGAATACTTGGCCAATAAATGTATTTATTAATTCATTCATTCATTTATTCTTTCATTCATTCATTCATTCATTCATTCATTCATTCATTCATTCATCCATCCATTCATTCATTCATTCATTCATTCATTCATTCAACTCGAACTCGAACTCGAACTCGAACTCGAACTCGAACTCGAACTCGAACTCGAATTCGAACTCGAACTCGAACTCGAACTCGAACTCTATCTCGAACTCGAACTCGATCTGGAACTCGATCTGGAGCTCGATCTCGAACTATATATCGAACTCTCTGTCGAACACAAACTCTATCTCGAACACCATCTCGACCTCGAACTCTATTTCAAAATCGAGTTGGAGTTCGACTTGCGGGCGCAGCACCAAGGCAAATTCGAACTCTAACTGTATCTCGAACTCTATCTCGAACTCTCTCTCTCGAACTAGAACTCGATCTCGAACTCGATCTCGAACTCGTCCTCGAACACGAAGTTGAACTATATCTCGAACTCGAACTCTATCGAACTCCAACTCCAATTCCAACTCGAGCTTGGACAAACTCTATCACGAACTCGTACTCGAACTCGAACTCGAACTCGAACTCCAATTCCAACTCGAACTTGAACTCGAACTATCTCGAACTCTTTCAGGAACTCTATCTCGACCTCGAACACTATCTCGAACTCTAACTCTCTCGAACTATATGTCGAAATCAATCCCCAACTCGAACTCCAACTCTATCTCGAACTCGAATTCGAACGAATTCTATCTCGAACTTTATCTCGAACTCGAACTCGAACTCTCTCTCTCTCTCGAACTCGAACTATCTCGAACTCCTACTCCAACTCCAACTCGAAATTGAACTCGAACTCTTTCACGAACTCTATCTCGAAACCGAACTATATCGAACTGGAACTCTTATCTCGAACTCGAACTCCATCACGAACTCTCAATCGAACGCGAACTCGATCTCGAACTCTCTCGAATTCGAACTCTATCTCGAACGCGAACTCGATCTCGAAGTCGAACTCGAACTCGAACTCTATCTCGAACTCGAATTGTTATCTCGAACTCGAACTCTCTCTCTCTCTCTCTCTCTCTCGAACTCTACCTCAAACTCTATCTCGTACGCGAACTCTATCTCGAATTATCTCGAACGCGAACTCGATCTCGAACTCGAACGAACTCTATATTGAACTTGAACTCGAACTCCTACTGGAACTCGAACTCTATCTCTTTCTGTATCTCTCGAACTACCTCAAACTCTATCTCGAACGCGAACTCTATCTCGAATTATCTCGAACGCGAACTCGATCACGAACTCGATATTGAACTTGAACTCGAACTCCTACTGGAACTCGAAATCTATCTCTCTTTAATACTCGAATTCGAACTCTAAATATCTCGACCTCGAACTCTATCTCGAACTCGAAATTTAACTCGAACTCGAACTCCTACTGGAACATGAAATCTATCTCGAATTCGATCTCGAACTCGAGTTCGAGTTACGGGCGGAGCACCAATGCAAATTCCTTGTATGTGAATACACGCCCAATAAACGTATTCATTCATTCATTCATTCATTTAACTCGAACTCGAGCTCGAACTTGAACTCGAACTCGAACTCGAACTCGAACTCGCACTCTAACTCGAACTCGATCTCAAACTCGAGTTCGACTTGCGGGCGGAGCACCAACGCAAATTCCTTGTACGTGAATACTTTGCCAATAAATTCATTCATTCGTTCATTCATTCATTTATTCATTCATTGAACTCGAGCTGGAACTCGAACTTAAACTCGAACTCGATCTCGAACTCGATCTCGAACTCGATCTCGATCTCGAACTCGAATTAGAACTCGAACTGTATCGCGAACTACAACTCTATCTCGACAGCGAACTATCTCGAACTCGAACTCTATCTCGAACTCGAAATCTACCTCGAACTCGAACTGGATCTAGAACTCGAGTTGGAGTTCGAGTTACGGGCGGAGCAGCAAGGCAAATGCCTTGTATGTGAATATTGGCCAATAAACCTATTCATTCATTCATTCGTTCAACTCGAAATCGAGCTCGAACTTGAACTCGAACCCGAACTCTATCTCGAACTCGAACTATCTCGAACTTGAACTAGAACTCGAACTCTATCTCGAACGCCAACTCCAACTCCAACTGCAACTTGAACTCGAACTCGAACTCGAACTCTATCACGAACTCTATCTCTAACTCCTACTCGAACTCGTACTCTCTAGGATCGCAAAATCGAGTTCCAGTTCGACTTGCGGGCGGAGCACCAAAGCTAATTCCGTGTATGTGAATACATGGCCAATGAACGTATTCATTCATTCATTCATTCATTCATGCATTCAGTCAACTCGAACTCGAACTCTATCTCGAACTCGAACTCTCTCTCGAACTCAAACTCAAAATCTATCTCGAACTCGAACTCGAATTCGATCTCGAACTCGAGTTTGATTTCGACTTACGGGCGGAGCACCGAGGCAAAAACCTAGTATGTGAATACTTGGCCAATAAACTTATTCATTCATTCATTCATTTAACTCGAACTCGAGCTCGAACTTGAACTCGAACTCGAACTCGAACTCGAACTCGTACTCTATCTCGAACTCAAACTATCTCGAACTCAAATTTGAGTTCGACTTGCTGGCGGAC
>JAXLNO010000385.1:1101774-1114274 GCA_038087875.1 Malacoraja senta | reverse complement strand
GTATGTAAACATAGAGGGGAGGAAGTGGAGGGAGGGAGAGAGGGAGGGAGGGGGGGAGGCAGGGGAGTGGGTGGGACGTTGGGGTCCGTGTCCTTGTCTCACTCACCCCTCCATCTCTCCCCCTTTCCGTCTCTCTCTCCCCTCTCCGTCTCTCTCCCATCCCTCCCAATTTCGCTCCTTTCCTTGCCCGTCCCATCTCCGTCCTCTCCTGTCCCCCCCCCCCCCGTCTCCGTCGCTCTCTCTTTCCCCTTCACTTCTATTTCTCTCTGGTCCCCTACCCGTCGCATCTCCCTCTCCTCCCCCTCCCCGTCACCCTATCTCCTCCCTGTATCTTTCCTCTCCGCCACTCTCCATCTCCCTCTCTCTCTCTCTCTCTCTCTCTCTCTCTCTCTCTCTCTCTCTCTCTCTCTCTCTCTCTCTCTCTCTCTCTCTCTCTCTCTCCTTCCCCGTCACTCTCTCTCTCCCTCCATCCCCGGCTCTCTCTCCCTCCCCTACCCGTGTATTTTTCCTTCCCCTACCCGTCTCTATCCCTCTCCCTCCCGGACTCTCTCTCCCTCCCCTCCCCCTCGCCTCTTCTCACCCCTCTCTCTCCCTCGCCTCCCCGTCACTCTCTTACTTTTCCTCTCTCTCTCCCCCTCCCCGTCTCTCACTTTCCCTCCCTCACCATCTATCTCTCTCTCCCTCCACGTGTCTCTCTCTCCGTCTCTCTCTCTCCCTTCCCGTGTATCTCCCTCCTCTCCCCTCTCCATCTCCTTCTCCCCTCTATCCCTCTCTTTCTCCGTGTGTCACTTTCTCCTCCCTCCCCTCACTGTCTCTCTCTCTCCCCTCCCCGTCTCATCTCTTTCGCTCCCTCCCCTCCCATCTTCTCTCTCTCTCTCTCTCTCTTCCCCGTCGCTCTCACCACCCCCTCCCCGTCTGTCTTTCCCTCTCCCGTCACTCACTCTCGCTCTGTGTCTCGGCGTTTGTCACAGCAGGAAGGAGGGAGTGTCTGACGGAAAAAGTCGGAGAGAGAAAGTGACGGGGAGAGAGAGAGGGTACAGGGAGGGAGGTACAGAGAGATGGGGGGAGGGGGGAGAGAGAGAAGGGTCTAGAGATGGAGACGGAGGGAGAGATGGAGAGGGGAGAGAGACGGGGAAAGTAGAGAGAGATGGGGTGAGAGAGACTGGCAGAGGGCGAGAGGGAGGCGTGGATGGGGCAAGCGAGAGACGGCGATAGGTAGGGAGAGACGGGGGAGAGAGGCGGGGAGAGGGAGAGGCGAGTTGAATAAGATAGAGAGAGAAACCGGGAGAGGGAGAGAGACAGATGGAGAGAGAGAGAGAGACGGGAAGAGAGGAGAGGGAGAGAGATGGGGAGGGAGGGAGAGATGGGGAGAGAGAGAGTGAGAGACGGGAAGAGGGTGGGGGAGATGGGGAGGGGGGAAAAGGGGGAGAATGATGGGGAGGTCGAGCGAGTGACGGAGGGGGAGAGGGTGGGGAGTGGGAGGCACCGTGCCCGCCCGATGCAGGTCGCGGGGAGAAAGTGCAAACTCTGCACAGACAGCGCCCGTGGTCAGGATCGAACGGGTCCATGTTCCTGTCGAAATGTCTCTTAAACGTTGTTTCAATGAGGTCCCCCCTCGTTATTGTAAACTCCAGTAAGTACAGACCCAGTGCCGATAAACGCTCATCACATGTTGAGCACAGTTTCTTAACCTGTCCATGACATAACTTGACTTAACATAGACAAACAAAATGCTGCCGTAACTCCGCGTGACATGTAGCATCTCTGGGGAGAATGATTGCGACATGATTCGGGCCGAGAGAGTTCTTCAGACGAGACCTCATCTCTCACTCCGTCCACTCCCCGTCTCGCTCTCTCCCTCTCCCACGCCATCTACTCTCTCCCTCACTCTCCCTCTCTCTCCCCTCCCCATCCTTCTCTCTCCACCCGTCTCTCTCACTCTCTCTCTCTCTCTCTCTCTCTCTCTCTCTCTCTCTCTCTCGCTCTCTCTCTCCCTCTCTCACTCTCTCTCTCGCTCTCCCACTCTCTCTCTCTCTCTCTCTCTCGCTCTCTCTCTCTCTCCCTCTCTCTCTCTCTCTCGCTCTCACTCCTCTATCTCTCTCCACTATCTTCCCCACTCTACCCCCTCTCTCCCCATCTCTCTCCCCATCGGGTCTGGCAAATCTGCCGCGGATTTCAGGGAGGGCCCCTGTAAATGATGGATTTAGGGGAGGGCACCTGTAATTATACCTTTAAACCTGTCCTATCCATGTACCTAAATGTCTGGCTAAATGTATCTGGCCAAATGACACTTAAACGTTGTTTCATTGATGTCCCTCCACGTTCTCCATTCCTCCATCTCCAGCTCTCTCCCACCCCTTCGTCACTTTTGCATTCCCCTACCCGTCTCTATCCCTCCCCTCCCCGACTCCCTCTCTCCCTCCCTCCCCCCCCCTCTCTCTCCATCGCCACCCCGTCAGTCTTACTTTCTCTTTACCTCTCCCCTTCCCGTCGCTCTCTACCCCCCTCACCCTCTATCACCAACGATCCAGCGAAAATCAGTGCAATTAATGAGCTTCCAGCACCCACAGATGTGCTCAGTTTACAGAGGTCCCTTGGTATGGCTATTTGAGCAAATTCATTCCAGAGTTCAGCGAAATATCAGCCCCATTACGCCCTCTCACACACAAAGTCTCTGCTTAGACCTGGCATGAGCAACAACAGACAGCATTTGACACTTAAACGGCAGATGTCGCCCAACCCTACTCTAGCATACTTTGAGCCTAGACTGACTATTACTGCCATGTGCCATGTGCCTCCTCACAACATGCGCTACACGCTGCATACCTTCAGAATGATGGCCATGACAATAAACCTGTCCCCTATGCCTCGCGAACCATGTCTGACACAGAGCAACGATTCGCCCAAATCGGAGAAGAGCTGTTTGCTGTTGTGTTGGCTTGCAAAAAGTTCAACGATTTCATCTTTGGTCGCACTATTACAATTCAAACCGACCACCAACCTCTTATCAGCATTTTCAATAAACCTATCCATAACCCTCCAGCGCGCCCACAACGGATGTTACTACAACTTCAAAAATATGACATCGTCCTGACCTACAAACGTGCAATGGATATGCACCTGGCGGACACTCTTTCACATGCATCTCGGACGACCTGCGAGGATCTGCCTTCGCAGAATGATGACTTTATCGCGATGACTGTATCCTTCATCCCTTCATCTTGGATGGAGGACCTGGTTGCCCACACTGCCAACAACAAGACCCTTACGGTCGCTAACTTCTGTCATTATGCACGGCTGGCCGGATGATACCCAGACGTGGCGCCGACAGACAAGAAGCAGAAGCAAAGAAGTCGAAGCCAAAGAACCGAATGGAAACGAGGCCGAAACGCCAATAAACCGAAAGAGTCTGAAGACGAAACCCCTACTAAGCTAAAGGACGGGACGCCTAAGTGCAAACGAACCGAAAGGGCGGGACGCCTAAAAGCCAACGAACCGAAAAGCTGCGACGCCGAAAAGCAAACATACCGAATGACAGTTCTGTCAAAACGCCACCTACCCGAAAGGCGGCGCCGCCAACAAGCCTAAGGATCGACTGCCGCTCAACAGAAAAGTCCAATAACGGACATGACGTTGCCGGGCGGCGGGACTTGTCAGCGATTTGTCCAGACCCCCGCGTCCATCACATCACTGTGAAGGCATGAACATTGTCCCAAACCTCAGCTCCACCCTACCCGCAGCCCACGGAGGGTGGCCGTGGGAGAACGGCGGCTGTTCCGAGGAATGCACACATTCGGCCGCTTTCAACTTGGTGCTTGGGTTCAGATTGCTCAGTCACCTATGGCTTGTGTGGGAAAATGAACCCCACGCTCCCGTCTCCCCTTCTCTCTCCCCTCTTCCCTCTCTCCCTTCTCTCTCTCTCCCTTCTCTTTCTCCCTTCTCTCTCCTCCTCTCTCTCCCCTCTTCTCTCTCCTCCTCCACGCTGCCCGTAGCGGAGCAAGCATTAAGCCCACATGTGTTTCCGCCAAAGGAGGTTCAATCCAGGTTGCAACAAAAGCGTGACGTTCAAAAGATATGGTTCGACAAGACGAGTAAGCCACTGCCGCCATTGACCAAATGACAGGTGGTCGTCTTACAGACTGGCAAAGGCCATGATCGTATTGGGGTGGTGTCTGGTCCCGCTTCGGAGCCACGCTGGTACATTGTTAGAGCCGATGGCGGCACCTACTGACGCAAAGTCTTCTGCCTGTGAACGAGTCAATCCCTCCTCCTTATAATCCGGATCGTACAAGTTATTTTCAATCTGCATCTAGTGACCCACGCATGCTCTTGCCAGCACAACAATCCATGCCTGCGACAGTTCCTCTGTCTGTTCCTTCTTCGCGTGCGCCACAGTCTCCTGCTTCGACTCCAGGGACGTTTGTCCACTCCCCCACGGCGGTGACATCGCCTGCTCTTTCCCCAGAGAAACATAATGGAGATGGCCTCTATCGTACACGTCCCGGTCGTGTTTGCAGGCCGGTCGTGATGTATCCGGACTATGTTTCACTTTCCACCAGTCTGTCATCGGTTGTGATATTTGCTTTGCTTAGTTATGGATATACATCGTTATTGATTCTTTAAGAGGGGGATGTAGATTCGTGGCTCATGCTATGTCTTGCATTTGTAGTTACGCCCACTAGCTTGTTAGCGTCGCAGTCTGCTGCATTCCGTTAGTCTTAAATTGAATTCCTAAGTGAGAAGTTGTAGTGCTTGTAACCAATAAACTCTATATAACCTGACATGGTGTAAGGCCATTGTTATTATAAGGACTACAAATCAACAATCTCGAACTCGTTCTCTCTCTCTCTCTCTCTCTCTCTCTCTCTCTCTCTCTCTCGCTCTCTCTCTCTCTCTCTCTCTCTCTCTCTCTCTCTCTCTCTCTCTCTCTCTCTCTCTCTCTCTCTCTCTCATTCTCTCTCTCTCTCTCTCTCTCACACGTATCGTATTCATTCGAACGAACTCTATCTCGAACTCGAACTCGAATTAGAAATCGAACTCGAACTCGTATTATATCTCGAACTCGAGTTCGTTGGACTTGAGTAAATGAATGAATACGTTTATTGGTCAAGTATTCACATACAAGGAATATGCATTGGTGCTCCGCGAGTTCGCGGAGCACCAATGCATATTCCTTGTATGTGAATACTTGACCAATAAACGTATTCATTCATTTATTCATTCAATCAACTCGAACTCGAACTCGAATTCGATCTGGAACTCGATCTCGAACTTTATATCGAACTCTCTGTCGAACACGAACTCTATCTCGAACACCATCTCGACCTCGAACTCTATTTCGAACTCGAGTTGGAGTTTGATTAGCTGGCGGAGCACCAAGGCAAATTCCTTGTATGAGAATACTTGGCCCATAAATGTATTCATTCTTTCATTCATTCATTCATTCATTGAACTCGAACTATATCTCGAACTCGAACTGACTCGAACTCCAACTCCATTTCGAACTGGTCGTGTTCGAAAAAACCTGTGCGGACCAACTGGCTGGAGTTTTTACGGATATTTTCAAACTCTCATTTCTGAGGTCCGAGGTTCCCACCTGCTTCAAAAGGGCATCAATTTTACCGGTGCCCAAGATGAGTAAGTGACGTGCCTCAATGACTATCGACCAGTGGCACTAACGCCTGTGGTGATGAAGTGCTTTGAGAGGTTGATCATGGCGCAAATCAACTCCTACCTCGACAAAAACCTGGACCCACTGCAGTTCGATTACCGCCACAACAGATCAATGGTGGATGCGATCTTGCTGGCCCTCCACTCCGCTCTGGACCACTTGGACAACACATACTCATATGTCAGGCTGTTATTCATTGATTACAGCTCGGCATTTAATACAATCATCCCCTCCAAGCTGGTTACCAAACTCGCAGAACTGGGTCTCTGCGCATCCCTCGGCAATTGGATCCTCGACTTCCTCATTCACAGACCACAGTCTGTTCATATTGGTGGAAATGTGTCAGACTGGATAACAATCAGCACGGGAGCACCTCAAGGCTGCGTGCTCAGCCCCCTGCTGTACTCACTCTATGCTCATGACTGCGTAGCCGGTCATATTGCGAACTCCATCATCAAGTTCGCTGACGACACCACTGTTGTGGGAAGTATCACTGATGGGGATGAGTCAGAGTACAGAAGAGAGATCGAGCGACTCTCCACAATAACTTGGCCCTCAACACCAGCAAAACCGAGGAACTGATTGTGGACTTTAGAAGGAGTAGGATGGGGAGCCCGACCAAACTGGTTTTATTCCAAAACGCTACTCATTTTATAATTTGAGAAGACTGTTCAATATTATATATACAAATATAATTCCTAATGCAGATCTAGCAATTATATCGTTAGATGCTGAAAAAGCATTTGACCAGGTAGAATGGTCATATTTATTTTCGGTAATGGAAAATTTTCAACTAGGGGAGAAGTACTGCACATGGATTAAACTGTTATACTCCAATCCAACAGCTAGAATATTAACAAACCAAATGTTATCAGCTAAATTTAATCTTTCTAGAGGTTGCAGACAAGGATGCTCACTATCCCCACTATTATTTGCTCTTGCAATTGAACCATTAGCATAAAGCGTTAGAACCCATCCAGTAATACACGGGTACAACACTAGAGATACAAGGAATAAAATTTACTTATATGCAGATGATGTACTAATATATATCACAAAGTTAGAAACTAGTATTCCAAATCTATTAAATCTAATAACTCAATTTGGTCAGTTCTCAGGATATAGAATTAACTGGATTAAAAGTGAAATCATGGCAATAACAAAATTCAATTCAAATACATTGCAACAATCCCCTTTTAAAATAGTTAAAGATAAACTTAAATATTTAGGAATCTATGTAACTAAGACATATACCTCTTTATTTAAACTAAATTTTCCACCCTTACTTAATAAATTACACAAGAATATTCAGTACTGGAAAACAATTCCCATTTCAATGCTTGGTAGAATTAACGCTATAAAAATGATCTTCTTAACGCAACTACTGTATCTATTTCAATTAATTCCGATATATATTCCAAAACACTTTTTCAAAAAAGTCGACTCCATTGGTACAAGCTTTATTTGGGATTATAAGAATCAAAGAATAAGTAAAAAACATTTATGTAAGTCAAAGAGCAACGGAGGTTTGGCTTTGCCAAATTTCTTATTTTATTTTTGGGCAGTCTATATTAAAAACATGAATTTCTGGCTGGAAGAAATGGATCAATATCCAGATTGGTTAAGGATGGAAAAGGAAGACTACCTTTTGAAATTGGTTCGATTATACTTGCTCCACAAAATTGCATAAAAAAACCTATAAGGAAAACCCTATAATACATAATGGAATACGAATTTGGAAACAATTAAAAAAAGCTTTAAAACTGAATAATATACCACTATGACTTCCCATTGTAAATATTCCTTTATTCAAACCATCCATATTGGATAGAGGTTTTATACAATGGAAAGATTATGGGATTAAAAAGATTGGACATCTTTATAGGGAAGGCATCTTTCTGTCATTTCAAGAGTTACAACAGAATTATGGACTACACTCAAATAATTATTTCAGATATCTACAAATTAGAGATTATGTTAAATCTAATACACAAGTATATAGGACTAGGGAACCAGAAATTCTTGATGAATGTTTGAATAAGCATCCTAACACTGAAAAATTAATAGCTTATATCTATAACATCCTCTTAAACAATGAGGTACCACCGATGGAACTATATAGACAAACATGGGGAAATGAGTTAGGTCACTTTATAACGAAAGACATTTGGGACGAAAGTTTACAACATATACATCAATGCTCGTTAAATGCCAGACATGCTTTAATACAATTTAAAGTCTTACACAGACTACATTATTCCAAAATAAAACTAAATAGAATCTTCCCACATATTTCTCCTATTTGTGATAAATGCCTACATCTGGAGGCCAATTTAACACATACTTTTGCTAATTGTATAAAAATCAAAACATTCTGGATTGATATTTTTGAAATAATTTCTGAAGTTGTTAATACTAAATTGGATCCAGACTCAAAATTAATAATACTTGGGATATCAGAACAAAGTTTAATACTCACAACAAGTCAAAGAAACTTCCTTGACTACAGTATAATAACTGGGAAAAAAATAATATTAAAATTTTGGAAAGGTCCTATAACCCCCATAATTAAAATGTGGATTGTGGAAATGTCGGAGACCCTACATCTAGAAAGAATTAGACTTGTCTTAATGGACAAACAAGAACTTTTTGTTAAAATATGGGCTCCATTCATTAACTATTTGAAGGGATAGATGGGCCCAGCACGAAAACCTAATTGAAGCTTGAACTCATGATTAGATGTAAAATTATCATAACCTACGAACTTATCTCCAATGACGTATTATAAATAACTCATTCCACCTGTTTTTCTTTTTTTTTCTCGATATTTGTAATGCTTTTTTCTTTCTACCTCTCTTTTTCTATCTATATTTTAAAAAAACACTAGAAGCAGAATTAGTTGACAATTGACCATTTTAATAATGTATGATTGATGTATATGAAAAGGTTTTTTTTCTATTATAATATGTTACTATACTTTATTTGCTTCTAATAAAAATATTAATCAAAAAAAAAAGAAGGAGTAGGATGGGGACCCACAGTCCCGTTTATATCAACGGGTCGATGGTTGAAAGGGTCAAGAGCTTCTAATTCCTGGGCGTGCACATCTCTGAAGATTTTACCTGGTCCGAGAACACTGATGCTTATTAAGAAAGCACATCAGCGCCTCTACTTTCTGAGAAGATTACGGAGGGTCAGTTTGTCAAGGAGGACGCTCTTGAACTTCTACAGGTGCCAAGTAGAGAGCATGCTGACCGGTTGCATCGTGGCTTGGTTCGGCAACTTGAGCACCCTGGAGAGGAAAAGACAACAAAATGTAATAAACACTGCTCAGTCCATCATCGGCTCTGACCTCCCTTCCATCGAGGGGATCTATCGCAGTCGCTGCCTCAAAAAGGCTGTCAGTATCATCAAGGAACCACACCATCCTGGCCACACACTCATCTCCCTGCTACCTTCAGGTATAATGTACAGGAGCCTGAAGACTGCAATGACCAGGTTCAGGAATAGCTACTTCCCCACAGCCTTTTTAAACTTGGCTCGGACAAAACTCCGAACATTAATAGTCCATTATCTGTTATTTGTACTTTTTACGTAGATAATGGTATATGGACACACTGATCTGTTTTGTAGTCAATGCCTACTATGTTCTGTTGTGCTGAAGCAAAGCAAGAATTTCATTGTCCTATCAGGGGACACATGACAATAAAGTCTCTTGATTCTTGATTCTTGAACTCAAACTCTAACTCGAACGCGAAATCGTACTCTATCTCGAACTCGAACTCTATCTCGAACTCGAGTTTGAGTTCGGCTTGCGGGCGAGCACCAAGGCAACTTCCCTGTATGTGAGTACTAGGCCAAGAAACGTGTTCATTCATTCATTCAATTCGAACTCGAGTTCGAACGATCTCGAACTCGAGAAAAAACTGTTTATGGAAAGACAGGGTGGGTATAATTTGAGAGGGGAAAATAATTTTTAAAAACACAATATCAGAGCAACTTAAAATTATGTGCATAGCAATCTGTGGGGTGAATTTGTGGAATGGTCTGGAACAGGAGATAAAGCTTAGCACAAACATAATTCAGTTTAAAAAGATGTACAAAAACACTTATTTTTAAAGGATATTGGGTTGAGGATAGGTGATTGTGAGTGGGATATGTGTTACACTGATTGTATCGGGAAGGGTGATTATAGGGTGATGGGTTGTATATATGACTGAGGGATACTGCATTGTATATGAGGGTTATAGGTTGTATATATGGACTGAGGGATACTGTATAGTATATGAGGTTTTTTTCTGTCCTTTTTTTTCTCTCTTTTTTTGTATGGCTTTGTAAATATTTGATTAGTGTATAAATGTAAATAATTTGGTGTACATATAGGTGCTGGTGCACATATGGTGTACATATAGCTGCTAAATATGTATAAAATAATTATAAGCAGTTGAAAAAGGGGGTGGGAAATAATAAGCTTTGGCTTCTTCCTGCTCCTTTTCGGACATACGATTTCATTTATTTATAGATATTGTTTATGACACTTTATAAATATTCTTGTTTTGTTTTTTTGTATGCTGTTTCACACGCTTTTTATTCTTTTATTCTGTTCGAAATAAAGAATTAAATTAAATAAAAATATAATAAGATCTATCTTGAACTCGAACTCGAACTCGAACTCGAACTCTATCTCGAACTCGAACTCGAACTCGCCACTCTATCTCGAACTCGAACTCGCTCTCGAACTTTCTCTCGAACTCGCACTCTATCTCGAACTCGAATTCGAACTCGAACTCGAATACGCGGACCAGCAAAGCAAATTCCTTGTTTGTGAATACTTGACCAATTAATGTATTCATTCATTCATTCATTCATTAATAAATTAATTAATTAATTAATTAATTCGTTCATTCATTCTTTCATTCATTGAACTCGAACTCTATCACGAACTCCAACTCTATCGCGACATCAAAATCTATCTCGAACTCGAACTCTATCGCGAACTCGATCTCGAACTCGAACTGTTTCTTGAACTCGAACTCTATCTCGAACTCGAACTATCTCGAACTCCAACTCCAACTCCAACATCAAATTGAACTCGAACTCTATCACAAACTCTATCTCGAACTCGAGTTGGAGTTCGACTTGCTGGCGGACCATCAATGCAAATATTTTGTATGCGAATACGTGGCCAATAAATGTATTTATTAATTCAGTCATTCATTAATTCTTTCATTCATTCATTCATTCATTCATTCATCCATTCGTTCATGCATTCATTCATTCGTTCATTCATTCAACTCGAACTCGAACTCGAACTCGAACTCGAACTCGAACTCGAACTCGATCTGGAACTCGATCTGGAACTCGATCTCGAACTATATATCGATCTCTCTGTCGAACACAAACTCTATCTCTAACACCACCTCGACCTCGAACTCTATTTAAAACTCGAGTTGGAGTTCCACTTGCGGGCGGAGCACCAAGGCGAATTCCTTGTATGTGAAGACTTGGCCAAAAAATTCATTCATTCATTCATTCGTTCATTCATTCATTCATTCATTCATTCATGCATTCATTCATTCATTCATTCATGCATTCATTCATTCATTCATTCATTCATTCATTCATTCATTCATTCAATTCTAACTCGAGCTCGAACTTGAACTCGAACTCGAACTCTATCTGGAACTCGAATTCGAACTGACTGTATCTCTCTCTCTATCTCTCTCTCTCTCTCGAACTCGATCTCGAACACGATCTCGAACTCGTACTCGAACTCGAAGTCGAACAAAATCTCCGTCTCAACTCTTTCACTCCCTCCCCTCCCCTCCAATCCTCTCTCTCTCCCTCTCTCTTTTTCCCTCCCCGTCTCTCTCACCCCCTCCCGTCTGTCTCTCCCTCTCCTCGTCACTCACTCTCGCTCTGCGTCTCGGCGTTTGTCGCAGCAGGAAGGAGGGAGTGTCTGACAGAAAAAGTCAGAGAGAGAAAGTGACGGAGCGAGAGAGAGGGTGCAGGGAGGGAGGTACAGAGAGGAGAGAGAGAGAGAGAAGGGTCTAGAGATGGAGACGGAGGGAGGGATGGAGAGACTGGAGAGAGAGTGGTGCCAAAGATGGAGACGGAGGGAATGAGAGACGGGAGAGTGAGAGGGGGAAGTAGAGAGAGACGGGGAGAGAGAGACTGAGAGGGAGAGAGACATGGATGGGGCGAGCGAGAGAAGAGGAGAGGTAGGGAGAGACGGGTAAGAGAGGAGAGAGAGAGATGGGGGAGGGAGGGAGAGACGGGGAGAGAGCGAGTGAGAAATGGGGAGAGGGAGGGAGAGACGGGGAGGGGGAAGTGGAGGAGGGGAGAATGATGGGGAGATCGAGAGAGTGACGGAGGGGGGAGAGGGTTGTGGAAGTAATACAATGGAAACAGGCCCTTCGGTCAACTTGCTCACACTGACCAAAATGCTCCATTTACACTTATCCCACCTGCCCGCGTTTGGCCCATATCCCTCCAAACCTGTGCTATCCATGTACCTGTCCAAACGATGTGATAGTCCCTGTCTCAACTACATATTCCGGCAGCTGTTCCATAAAACCCACCACCCTCTGTGTGGAAAAGTTACCCCTCAGATTCCTATTAAATCTTTTCCCCTGTAAATGAGAGAATTAGGGGAGGGCACCTGTATATATCCCTTTAAACCTCTCTTATCCATGTACCTGTCCAAATGTCACTTAAACGTTGATTCAATGAGGTCCCCCTCGTTCTTCTGAACTTCAGTGAGTACAGGCCCAGTGCCGACAAACGCTCATCATATGTTGAGCACAGTTTATTAAACTGGGCACAACAT